>JADLZK010003630.1:0-61468 GCA_015847255.1 Hyparrhenia diplandra
ATCTTGATCTTCTTGTTGGTATATAAAAAGGCTCGGCGTTTTATTTGGCAAAACCCGACACTCGACAAGCTTTCTCTCCATGCGTTCTTCCTGTCCTTCCCACAAAAAATGTTTTTAAATCCTTCCCTCAAAAAGACGTGTGCACGATTGCAATTAATCTCACGTTGACTCTGATCCCGAATCGATTTCTCGGTTTTTTTTATTTTTGATTTTTTTGAAGAATTCTCGGTTTCTTCTGGCACGTGATTTCTCCGTCATCACTCATCTCATCGCCCCCACCTCGTTTACCTCAATCATCAAGGTTGTTTTATTGCTGTTGCTTCTTTCTTCCTTTGTCCGCTCTCACCAGTTTCCCCGTCGATCACCCAGAGTCCCACACCTCCACGGCAAGGCTCCGAGCCTCCCAACCCTTCCGTGCGTGATGGAGATGGACCCCACCTCGTCGTCGCCCGCGGCTCGCCGCGCCGCCACCATCGCGCGCCACCTCGCTGGCGCCACCGCCGTCCCCTTCCCGGCGAGCAGTCCCCTGGAACCTTCCTGCTGCCTGAGCTACGTCCCGCCGGAGTCCACCGAACGGCCGGCGGCGTTCGCGCCGGGCGACCTCAGGCTTCTGCTGGACGGGCACGACCTGGCCACGCGCGATTGGCTCTTCCGCGTCATGGAGGAGAGCCCCCTTTTCCGCAGCCCGAGCACGCGGACGGGCTCCAGGGTGTTCGTGGGGCCGAACCTCAACGACGGCAAGGAAGGGCAGCGGGAGGCCACCATGAGGCGAATCGCGTACCTGAAGGAGCGCGGCGTGTTCCGCGGGTGGCTCACCGAGAGCGGCGCTGACGCCGAGCTCCGCAAACTAGCGCTCCTCGACTGCGTCGCCATCTATGACCACTCTCTCGCCATCAAGATTGGCGTCCACTTTTTTCTCTGGTAATTTTGCTGCAACTATTTCCAGCGGTATTGGCTGGGTCCTTCGTGCGTAGTACAGTGCTTATATGCTTATCGTATTATTTCCTATATTCCCAGGCTTGGTTCATGACAAATTGGAAAAATATATTTCAATTTGCCTTCAATTTAAGTTCCATCCGGTATTTTCGATACACTATGAGCTTCTGACTCTTTTGGGTGGCCTGTGTTGTTTTTCTTTTTAAGAAAATGGCAGGAGCTAAACGGAAGAACCCAAAGTTTTGCCTTAACGGTAGACGCGCCTCAAGATGCTACAAGAAATCTACGTGCCCTTTGAGTTGAGATAGGCAAACCCCAAAAGAAACGGAAACAAAGTGCACACGAAAGCCTTCCAATACTGGTTTTGAAAAGCACGTTGTCCTTGTTCATTTTTATTTCCTCTTTTGTACGTGGTACAATAGATAGAGGCATGTCTTGTGTTGTGCCAAATTTGGACGCTTGGGATTGCTGCCTGGGCCAGGTAGCTTTTCCAGGGTCCAAACCGAACAGGCCTGTGTCTAAGGTTAACTGTTTTACAGAGATCATTTCTAAGAGTTTCTTGTGGTAGATTATCTTTATCTAAAGTGAATGTTTGGAAATCATACTACAGGGATGTTCTTGAATAAGCCAAGCATGTTTTTTTTTTTTTTTTGTTAGATTTATTTCCTTTGGCGAGTGTTGGATATAAGTGAATTGCCCACCTCTCCCCATCAACTTAAGCTTTTGGGTTGAACTAGTCAATGCATGAAACTCAATAGTGAGAATGTGCTTATAGTACAGCAGTAAGCCACCTAGTTTATAGTACAAGGGGACAACCACATTCTTGCCCAAGGTCTTAGGTGAATGTGTTTGTAGTGCAGTGATAAGTCACCGAGAAGCCTTTAGGGCCTTTTCTCAAGGTTAGATGCAATGATTTACTGGATTGTCTTCCCTCGAGGGCTGAGCTCTTCTTTTTATTTATTTGCCAGTTAATTTTATTAAATTTTATTTCCTCATATGGAATATCTAGAATCTTAGGTAAAGGAAACTGATACTGTCATTTGTTACATCATTTACCACATAGTGTTGTATGGACTTCTTTTTGTTTGCAGTCTTCTCATGTTTAGTTTGTTAAATTTCTGTATGTATTCCAGGGGCAGTGCCATCAAGTTTCTTGGAACAAAGCGCCACCATGACAAGTGGTTGGTTGCCACTGAAAATTATGATATAATGGGTTGTTTTGCAATGACAGAACTAGGCCATGGAAGCAATGTACGTGCAGAGATTTGAGCTAAGCATCTTTATTATTATGGTATTATCTCAGTAACTGTGCTGATGAAGTTCTGCTGCTGTTTCTTTATTACAAAAGGTGCGAGGAATAGAGACAATAGCAACTTATGATTCAGAAGCAAGAGAGTTTATCATAAATACTCCATGTGAATCAGCTCAGAAGTACTGGATTGGTGGAGCTGCTAATGTAAGAAAACATTTCGCTTGCCTAACTGTGTGCATCTGCACTCTGCATATGGTTACAACTTACTGAAGATTTCCATGCCCTTTTGCAGCATGCAACACATACAATAGTCTTTTGTCAACTTCATATAAATGGGAGAAATGAAGGAGTCCATGCTTTTGTAGCTCAAATTAGGGATGAAGATGGAACTGTGTTGCCTAATATCCATATAGCTGACTGTGGCCATAAGATTGGACTGAATGGCGTTGATAATGGGCGGATTTGGTGAGTACTTGCATTCACCTTTTTTTTGTAGTGTTATATACATCATTCAGTGTATATCATTTCTTACTTTTTACCTGTATAACAGGTTTCAGAATATACGTGTTCCTCGTGAGAACTTGCTTAATGTGGTTGCTGACGTTTTGCCAGATGGGCAATATGTTAGCGTGATAGATGATCCAGATCAGGTCTCTCTCTCTCTCTCTCTCTCTCAATATGTGACAAGGATTTCTTATTCTTCTTTTCTTAAAAAGTTGCAATGTTGATTTGCAGAGGTTTGCAGCTTTTCTCTCTCCACTTACACTTGGTCGAGTAAACATTGCAGTTGACTCAGTCTACATTTCAAAGGTGTGTTGCAAGGCATTTTTCATCTCTTGTAAGCACACAAAAAGTTGATGAATATAACAAATATAGTCCCCAATCTCCCAATAATTTGTTTAGAATTTAACCAGTTAATCAAATTTGTCCCAGTAAAAGGTAACCAACCAGCTTGACTGAAGTGGAACATCACTCATTTTGGCAAGGGAAAGATAACAAGTTGAATTGTTTCTCCCAAAACCGAGCTGTAGCCCCTTATGGTTAGTGATGAGTATAGTGGAGCTGGCTTGTGTTACAAGAAACTCTATCTCTAATACTAGCACATTTGAACGAGCAATGAAATTATTTGCGACTTGATTGTTTATTTGAAGGAACTGATCCAGCTTTCTATCACAAATATAGGTTGATTTTTAAAGAACTAACTTGGACAAGTTTGACCCTTTGCTGAGGAATGTGCCTTGTTCAGTGTTGAAGCATGGATACAATCGTATTAGAAATATAATGATGTGCCTTTAACTTTCCATGCATACAGGTCAGCCTAGCGATTGCTGTGAGATACAGTTTGTCAAGGAGAGCCTTTTCAATTACACCAGATGGCCCTGAAATGTTGTTGCTTGATTATCCCAGTCACCAGCGACGCCTTCTACCACTTCTAGCAAAAGTGTATGCCTACCTTGCTGTATCTATAGTTAATATTTAATAATGGTCTTCGGTCAAAAAAAATTTAATAATGGTCATAATACAAGTTCTTACTGTCGACTACTTTTGTGCTAATCTAGTTGCTAAAGTGTGCATTATATTACCTTCTTGTGCAAAGCTTCCATACTCTGTAGTTCAAACTAATCCATAGCACTTCTACCTAACATTTATCATTTCACTATACTTCCTGGTGACCATTACGTTCAAAAAAAACTTCCTGGTGCAGATGTCTGATGAGTAGTGCTGCTAATTTTATGAAAAATATGTATGTAAAGAGAACTCCTGAAATGAGCAAAGCCATACACATTTACTCTAGTGCCCTGAAGGCGACACTAACTTGGCAGAATATGATTACGCTTCAGGTATTATTGAGTTTTGAAAGAGCTATTATTATGTTTCTTTATTCCTGTCAATATTTCTCACTAGACTTTCTTTTAAATGTACTAGGAGTGTCGTGAGGCCATGGAGGTCAAGGTCTAAAGACTGAGAACCGCATAGGAATTTTCAAAGCTGAATTTGATGTCCAGTCCACATTTGAGGGTGATAATAATGTTCTAATGCAGCAGGTTATTGTTGTTTTCAGTCATGCATCTGTTTTTATCAAATGTGCTTCATGTGGTTATAACAGTTTAACCTTGTTTAGGTAAGCAAAGCACTTTATGCTGAATTTTTGGGTGCACAAAAGAAGAAGAAGCCATTCAAGGGATTAGGTTTGGAACACTTAAATGGCTCAAGCCCTGTTATTCCTGATAAGCTGACAAGTAGCATATTAAGGAGCTCCAAGTTCCAGGTAAAGACTCACAATTTAGTTTGGTACTTCTAATATGTCCCTAGCATGACATAAACTCTATCTTTGTGTGTCGATTTATTCACATGAATAGATGGACCTATTCTGCTTAAGGGAGAGAGATTTACTGAAGCAGTTTGCAGAGGAGGTTTCTCTCCATCTTGCACAAGGCGAAAGCAGAGAAAAGGCTTTGATGCTGGTAAAAATCATATTTTACTCTGCACTATTGTCCACTGTTCTATAATTTCTTTGGCATTGATACAAGTGACATTTTCCCAGAGTTATCAACTTGCTGAAGACTTAGCTAGAGCGTTTACTGAGCGTACAATCCTCCAGATATTTTTGAAGGATGAGACGAATGCCCCTTCTGGTTCCCTAAAAAGGTATATCGCGCTATTGTTTTTAGTCCTCAATTGTATCATTTGCTAGCTACTGTAGTTGAATAACAAAATCTTTCCTTTGATCTTTTCATTTCTGAGTGAAATTATGCATAATATTTCATTGTAATGCTTATGTAATCTTTTGTTATCATTTCAGGAGGTACTGGGTTTGCTGAGGTCTCTATATATTATGGTGAACATAGATGAATCCACGTCTTTTCTAAGATACGGGCATTTATCGCGTGACAATGTAGCCCTTGTGCGGAAAGAAGTCTTGAAATTGTGTAGTGAACTCAGGCCCCATGCGCTTGCTGTTGTCAGTTCTTTCGGAATCCCTGATTCATTCCTTAGTCCACTTGCTTTTGACTGGATTGAGGCAAATGCACTGTCAACCGGGAGCCACTAATCTTAGGTTTCCACATAAGAACCATGTTATTCAGTCAAAATACTCAATATTGATGGCGGAGCATGCATACCATATAATATAACTGCAGGAGCACTTGATGCTCACAACAATTGTTGTGAAGTGCATAGCTGGACAGGCAGATGTGGGTCTGACATGCAGGTGGTGATTCGTGAAATCCTGTTTTGTATAATAGTTTTATTGAATATAAGCGAACGTTGCCTTAGGCTGCGGTTCATGTAATGCGGTGGTTTACAACAGTAATAACTTGCACGGTGATGTAATCAAGTTGTTGAACAGTAAATAAAGTAAGCCTTTAGTTTTGCTACAGGATGTTCAAATAAGCTTGCGTAGATCCATGTTCATATTCATATTATCCTTAATCATGGAACCATGCACCACAGACCATACGAAGGGAGGTTGAGAGGAATGGACATTCTCTATTATTGAGTCTCTTTTTGTGGATGGACTTTATATAATGGGGACTAAATTTCTATTCTGAGGGAAGGAGCTTGGGTAACACTCTCCTCCTTGCTTTGAGATTTATCCACACATCCTTGAGATTCACCCACACATGATTTCACAATAAGTCATATATTTTCATCGACCTGTTTGGATCGCTTTATTTTTGGAGGAATTAGAATCCACTTAATTGATATAGCTTTTTGTCTTGGAATTTGAGATTCCATAACTTTCCAAAGTTCACGTATAAGTCTCTCAAATTCATAGGGTGGATGATGAAAATGAATTTTAGCATGTTTGTGTACTACCAAAAAAAAATGGACTTTGATGGAGACATCCTAGTTGCGCCGGTACAAGCAAAACCAAGAACAGTTTGGCCAGCATACCCAATAGCAATGGCAGAGGTGGTGGCCGACTGCCACGTCAGGCATTCCACAGTACTGTAGCACCTTGGACCTATTACAAGCTACAGTAGTTTTTTTATTTTTAGAAAACAGAAAATCACTTTCGAAACCAGCTGGAGGCCCAGTTTTGTACTTCTGACTGACCGTGAATATCCGTTAGAAAACATCGAACTAAAGTGTAACTTGGAGGTAAAAATGTACGTTACCAATAACATACAGAGACATCCTGTGTTCAACTCTATGATGTCTTTTTTCTCTCTAATATAAAGATGCCCATTGCTTCCTCTGGCAATTCAATACCGAATCAAATCTGAATCAGAATATCTCAGACAAGTCTGAATCATCTCATCTGAGGCATACAAATCCAGATCATGATACTGACATAATAAGCGAAATAAAGCCAATGATTCCATGGGTCACCTCATAGAGTACAAAATGACCATTCTTCTGGGGAAAAAAAAATCTCCTACACTTTTGTAAGGTTTCCATGACAATTATACAACAAAAAAATGGCATATATCAGGGATTACACCGATCATCAATGTACAGATGAATCAAATCATTACAAATTAGACCTTGACCTACCCTATGACCCTATCTACAGAATAAATGTCAGTCTCAACAGAAGCTCTTGTCAGTTCCAAAAAGTGCCTGAAAATTACCCCTGCTTGGCAATTCAAAATTCCAAAGGTGTCATCAGACCTTCCCCTGATCGCCTAACGCACCATAGGCTTGTCACACATCAAGACCTTCCTACTGGCGTATGCTCCTTCGGCAGTGTCACGTATAGTACCACGCCACCCCATGGCGTTCGTTATTTCTTTGATCTCCTGTATAACTTCTTTCCGGTCACGAATATATGCTTTACCACCTGGTCTGAGTATCCGATCCATCTCCAACAAGATGCTAGAGATATTACACCTAGAAATATTCAAAGTGAGAATTTACATCCTGGTCAGCTATCTGGGTAACAGTAGATGTAGACTCACACAAAAGGTTTTAAAAGTATTCATAGCAAGACTTAAGAGAGACGGATCTTGAACAAAAATACACTTCGGCTACTGGTGTTAAAGCAAACCGAACAGATATAAAGAATGCCACTTTCTAAGGAAATGATTGACGAATAAGTCTTTTTTATCCCCCCTCAACTCTAGTGTTGAAGCTCCAATGAGTCCAGGACAAATTTCTACCCTAAATTACAATACCATTCAAATCTTATACCCAGCTGCCAAAAGTGGCGAATTAGACAAAAAGGCAAGAGTCCAGGGGCTAGGCTGGACTTATTCCGAACTTCCAATGATTAAATAAAGGACATACCTTTTCTGCTCCTTTGAGAAAAGACCAGATGCATGCAGCAGATCATACGTCCTAGGGTATGTATCAAAAGGCTCACACCTACCCATGGAAAAGGTAACATAATATTTAATTCAGGGCAGAAAATTTGATGCTACAAGTTTAATAAAATTACATCAAACAAATAATAAACTTGCTGATTATTATAAATCAGGCACACTGGTTAAAACTAATCTATCACCACTCATTCTGGCTTGTGAATTCTGATAAAGAAGAATTCATAACGGTCCAGGAATAGAAGAAAGGCAATCAGGAAATGGTGCAAACGATCACTGTTCTCTATCCAGAACAGTAATGATTGCAGTATATAAAATTTAAAGTAAACCATTTTGAATCTAGAAAAAAAGAGAATAATATTTAAAGAACCAAGAATGTACAAAAGAGTACCAGTCATGAGCCACTCCAAGAAGCCCCCGATCAAAAATTACAGGTAATGTATTTGGCTCACTAACAGGAACAACATTCATCACCCACCAATCAAGTTTCCGGCTGATCAATGCAGCTGCAAACCTACATACAAAATGGGAAGTAAAACAAGACTGAGAAAAATAAACAAGATCCAACTCATCTCGATACATAAGTACAGAAGATTTCGTCTTCTAGATTCCTTTATCTGCAAAGGGTAGCTAGCCACCAACGTGCAAAATAGAAAAAAAGAATTGATTTCCCAGAATGGACAGGGTTTCACTACAACTATCACAGTTAAAAATATGGGACAATTACATGCGAAGAAATTCATTTCAAACTAAGTGGGTGATAGAAGCAACTTGAGCAACATTTATTTGTACTAAATATAGCACATTATAAAACAGTTCCCTAAGAAAACCTTTGTCTTCCCATCCAAAGATGTCCTTATTCAGCTAATCTCTGTTTTAGACTTTTAGTTGCAGACTCCAAGCCATTTATCCAAAAGTGCCAGTGATTCTGTGTGTGGGTTGGGGATTATTTAATTATTACTCCCACAACATTGCAGATCTCATTAATGAAAACAAAATACTTCCTCTGATATAAGTCACTTAGGATTGTCTTAAGCCATATTTTTAGATTTGACCATCAATATCCTAAATTTCACATAGGTTGAAAGCACAAGGGCTTAATACATAACTCTTTGTTTCAGATAATATATTCATAATATTGCTAGAGTGTCATGTTGGAGACCATGTAGAAGTTCTAATGAACTTGTGATCAGATCCAAGGAAGCAAATGAAAGGAAGAGATTTGAGAAAAAATACCTCCAAATCCAGCCCTCATGTCCATTACATTTCGGAGTTTGAACTTCCTCCACTTAAAGACACGAATATAACCGTCAATTATGTCCTCCCAAAATTTTGTTTCTGCTTTGAAAAGCTCATTCTTTGATGAGTAGGCATCCATTTCAACACCTTCAAGCCTCTTTGGTGGCTCCATTAAAGCGTGCAGGCCATTGAACAGGAATTGATGCTTCAGCATTCTCTGGAAGCCGACTAATACATGCTTTCAGACTAACATACCTGAGATAAAATAGAATGTAAAGAATAATTATTTATGTATCTGGGGGTGGGGGTGCAGCAGAGGATGCTAAATTGATATGTATTCCAATAATTATAGCAAAAAGCTAAATGAGTTAGACAAATACCAGACATCATCTGGGTTGTCAGCAGCATCACAAAGTGGAGGTTTTACTGCAGGATCGCGATTCATGTAGCAAGAGTTATTTAAGGGTTTCCTCCACATAGCAATATATCCCTCTTTCTTCACAAGCTCCCAACAAAGTCGGGTTGTGAGGTCTTCCATCTCTACACATGATTTTGTATATAAGCAATAGTTTCCAGACAAACAAAAGAAAACGCAGGTCATCGAATGTAAGCATATCAAACTGACGATGCAAAAAATCTAGATGAGAGAAATAATTATCACTGAATATAGTGCATAAAGTGTTTTCAAATTTTAAATAAAATGAAGAGCAACTTCTCTAAAACCCTTAGCATTAAAGGAACCTTCAGTCCTGATACGTAGCTTTTTCATATTATATAGATAGTTCTGCATGGATATATTATTACGCTCAAAGTTCAGACGCCATTAACAGGTCAGTGGATAGTCACAATAATGCCTAAAATGGTAATACCTAGCAAATTAACTTATGTGAGGGCACTTAGCATGTTGTGAGAAGGACAAGTTCCAAGTCAAAAGAAATAAAGTTGAACTAATAAGGCAAGGAGTTTTAAATGAATGTTAGATATATGCATACAGGAACACTGGCTATTTCAGATCAACAAACACAAACTATACAATTTGCCAGGTATAAGTACTCAGGATAGTAGGCACTAAAAAGAATGAATTTGATTATGACAAATCTTGAGAATTAAAGAAGAGCTACCAAACTCATATATGAGTTGTATTTTTTTTATTTTTTTTTGAAAGCAAAAACTGAGGGGAGATCCCCACAGCACTTCATTTTCATTTTATAAATTTAGAAGAGTTACAGGAGAGCTTACAACATGTATATGAGTTGTATGTTATCACCCTAACAAAAGAAAAAATATACAACACAGTAAGTAGAAAATACTTCCATGCCTCTTGTTGAGCCTCTTCATGCTTATAAACAGGTTGGGCTGCCCAAGCAAAGTAGCCTCCAGCTCTAAGCAATCTATTAACCTCCAGGAGCAGGATACCATCTTCAAATATACAAATACGATAACAAAACTTAGGCAAACTTGTAAAGTACATAGATAGGTGGCACATCACCTTTGTGGTCAAGTTTAAACGAGAAGATATTTTCTGCTTTGAGAATCATGGAAAAAAAATCAACATCTAACGATGACAAATATTCTTGACATTTGAACAAAAATATCATCCCTGCAAACCCAAGGCCGAAAGACTAGGAAAATTGGCAAAAGAGATAAGTGAGGATTCAGCCTAACTGCGAAGATACAGCATGGCAACAAACAAAGAGTGCACTGTTAATTAAAAATAATAATTATATAGCAATCACAGCTCACCATGCAAAAGTCAATTTATTAGCAGCGTGAGCAATGGATTATGCAATCACAGCTCAAACGAGTCCAATTTATTCGCAGCAGCGTGAGCAATGGATTATGTCAAAAGCTTGGCTTGATATAATAATCGGCGCGTTGCAAATGCTGCTACCATTGCAGGCACACCACGTTCAAGAGCAAACTGTATCTGATTTTCATGAACATCTTTTGGAGCTACGGACAATGTCAGGACATCACGTGAAAGTAAATATGCACCAAAACTTGCTACTCCACAGCCAATGTCCAGGACAACTCTAGTATTAGATCCAAATGCAACATTAGGTACCATCTGGACGAACAGAGAGAAAAGGTTGCTCTAGTAAGAGTCGGAATTAGACTTCAAGCAGTTTGAAGAATATTTGACATCAAACCTGGGAAATCTGGTCTAGGTATTGATTTGCTCCATGAATGAATTGAGTTCCGCCTCCAGGAAATCTAAACTTATCTTTGACCTTGGTGATCCAATTTTGCCCTCCTTTGTCATCAACCAACCTTGTGTGAGGCACATTGCTAAACCAGACCTGCATCCAATCGAATAACATGTTAGAAAGTCAGTTAACTTAAAATTTTTGGTTTCTGCAAAATCAACCAAGTCAGCTAGGTCAAATAGAACAGTTGAATACTAATGCCTTCATCAATTGTCAGCATAAATCATGTGTTCGTTTCAACTAGCATTTCAGGTTGCTGAAAAGATTAGCATTCAATGCCTGCCATAGTAAGTAGAACACAAAAATACAGCTTAAGTCCTTATCGCAAAACCATAGAATTAAAAGAAACATGGTAATCAAAAACAAGTTTTATCATCAACTTCCGCATAGCTTGTGGATGAAGGTTAGCCTTACAATATTAGTACTCTATCTTAGGTAGGAGTATGTCTTAGTAACATGTATACATTCAGGTTGCTACTGAAATGGCAAAGGCCAACACCAATACGTGCTCACCTCGTCTCTGCTCCGAGGCCAGGGGATGGGCGCCTTGTACCCGTTGGGCGCCGGCACGAGGCAGCTGAGACCCTTGTCCTTGGCAGGGCAGTGCCGCTCAAACCGCTCCCCGCGCTCCGTCGAGGGCAGCCGCTTGATCTCCTCCTCGTTGTCGAGGCAGGGTATGTACTCCCTCATGCTCTCGGGGCAGACCGGGAACCTCCCAATCCGCACCCTGGGTGGACCGCCGCTGGCGCCCCCGTTGCTACGATCCTGCGGCGCGGTATCGTCGGTGGCCAGATCGGTGTCGTTGGCGCCGACGCTGCCGATGTCGAAGTCGTCCCGCATAGCACCGTCCTCGCCGACGATGCCGAAGCGCGCTGGTGGTGGAGGGGCCAGGAGAGGAGGCGGCGGCGCCGGAGTCGGCGGTGGTAGTGAGGGCGGGGGCCAGGCATTGGGAGCAGGAAAAGCAGGTGGGGTGGTGGCGGTAGGGATCAGGGAGGGGTCGAAGGAGATGTTGGAGTTGGGGGAGAGCGCGACGGCAGGAGAGCGGGAGGAGGACCTGGGCGCCGACGAGGAGGCGGCGGACGAGAAGAAGACAAGGCGCGGGGAGGCGTTGGGCCAGTGGTAGCCAACGAGGAAGGCGAGCGCAACGGCGAAAGCGAGGACGGCGACGCGGAGGAGGTGCGGGCCTCGGAGCAGGTCGGCGCCGTGCGCGCCCAGGGCCTTCATGGCTGGGCCCTCGGACCTCGGGGAGATGTCGGCGCCGTGCCTGCCTTTGCGCCTTTGCGTGTCTGCGTCGTTCGGGGACGATGCGGAAGGGATGGATGGGATCGCCCCTCCCGAAGGAGCAGTGAACTGGGCCACTGCAGTTCAATTCTGTTTTTTTCATCTTTTTTTGTCTCAGTGGACCCAGCTGTCAGCTGGTAAGGCTGTGGCTGCCCAACGCACCCGCAATGGCGTTGCGTACTGCGCGCGTCGGCGGCGATGCTCCAAGTCACAGGAAATGGTAGCCGCTGCCGTGATGATAGCCCAGCTAATTGTAGTCAGGGCTAAAAAAAAAAAAAAAAAAAAGCTAATTGTAGTCAGCCGGGCTTCCCCAACGCTGCACCATGACGTTGCCCTCATCATCCTCCACATCCTCATCACATGTCCATGTCAGGATTCGGTGATTGTAGGTGTTTACCTTGTCGATTCTCCCCGTGGAGAAGTGGTGTAGGTTGGTTCATCGACGAAAAGCTACGAGGCAAACCAATGGAGCGTGAGCGATTGTAGCATCGGGCATCACATGCCCTTCCCTTTGAACCACTCCAATGTGGTTCATCCGACAAAAGCTTCCCGTCCTTGTCACGTCGCTTTCCCGTCCCGACAACTTTTGCATGTTGGTTAAAACAGAGAACTACCGCCACCATTGGGAGAAATGAAGGTCACGTTCCAACCAAGTCTACGTGCCCTGCCACTTTAATCTAGGGCTAACGTTCCGTGCTGCCTGCGTTGGCCATGGCCTCGGTACTCCTACTTGTCTCGATGTAAATCCATGTCCGAATACGTTCTCGCTTTCTAATGGCTACAGTTGTGTCAACTTAAAGTGTTGTCAACTTATAAGAGTGTTGTGAAACATATGCCTCTCTGAATAGGCACCACTTCAATATGCCTCTCTAAATAGAAGCCTCAAAAGTGATATAATCAAAACCAAACCAGGGTAGGCATTAGTAGTATTAGATAGTTAATACGGCCGCCAAAAAGGCTTGTCCTTTGATTGAAGCTATTTTGACAACGACATATCTCATCATGATTTTGACAAATATATCATCATTGGTGGGACAGAACAGGATAGGACAGGAAACGAAATAGAATAGCCTCGGCATCAATTTCCAAGTTGTAGCATCATTGGTGGTACAGAACAAGAGTATAAACATTTGTAAAAGCTCCTGGTAACCATGGAACCTTGACCACACCCACCCCGAACCTTGAGTAAAGTAAACACTGCTACGCTTGCAATTATCACCAGCTTAGGAATGGACGTTAGTCGTGGTTTGATGATCAACATGAAAACAGGAATACGAAAGCCACCTCAAATTTACTAAGATTGCATCATAGGCTTGTTTGACAATTGAAATTAGTGTAGCAGTATAGCAGAAACATAGTATGTGTGTGAAGTTGAAGATCTCCGGTTTCTTTGGAATAAAATCGGGGACCTCAAACCCCCCACAGATGAAAGGCTTCAACACAAATAAGGACGTGTTTGGAAGGGTGGCCCTTGACATCAATATTAGGTGGCCTCAGCTTGAAATCTTTGCACTTTAATCTACTAGTAAGCATCATTGCTGGCTCAATAGGTAGGCAAGATGGAAAATCAAATCCATGTAGGCCATGAAATCCATAGAAACATCCATACTAAACCAACATCACAAGAAAGAAGGGGCTGGTGACTGGTATGGATGTTTCGCATGGACTTGATGAACTAAATGAGAAAAAGCACATTTGGAGCCAACTCAGCGACATCTTGTTTTGCATCATCGGCCTAATCTCACGTATATAATTTCCCCATGTAAAAACGTGCACAACTGCTTGATTGAACAAGCCTCCCGTGCAAGGACCAATGCGCCCGCTCGTATCTCGTGAGGAAATTGTGAACAGGCCACAGGCCCAATGGTTATTAGGCCTATCATTATTATTATTATATATACGGCCCGGCGTCTATTTTAAATTTTAAATTTAAACTTTGCTAAGTTCAGGCCTGTATGCGTAGTTGGTACCTGCAGTGTTTCTAGTCTCGTCCACGACGTCTAGGGGCTCCACGCTCCTGAATTCTGTGATTCTGAATCCTACGACGTCTCGCCGAGTCCTCGTTTATCTTCTAGTACAAAATAATTTACGAACCTTACCATAAGAAAAGTGAATTTTGAGTGCCGATCGTATGAGGTATTGACGCATCAAGCTGTGTTTATCAGCTGTGAGAAAACTCCTTCCTACTCAGCTTCATTTGCCGCTCGATCGGTAACTCTGTTTACGGTCCTCGCCTTTCACCGAAGCAGCTTGCACCTCTAACAGCACCACTAGTTTGTTACGCAGGCTTGTCTGTGACGAACATAAAACTGTGTAGGACAATACACCTTTCGTGATGATAGTTTGTTACGCACGCTTGTGATCTGTAGCGAAACATAAAACTCCGTAGGACAAATACACCTTTCGTGATGCGTTCACGCTGTCCCGACTTCCAAGGCATCCTAGTACTCCAAAGCAAGCTTATCTTGATTTGGTAGTTTTATTCTCTTACTTATCCCTCCCAAAAGAATAAATAAGGAATTCATGCGTATGATCACTCACCAACCGCGCAGCTTAAACTAACGACAAATGATCGATCGCTCTCAGTTTCGCCAACTGCCTAGTGAGTAGTAGTAGTGATCAACTTTCGTGCTAGCTGGCATCCCATGTATATACACCGTACACACGTCCCGCTGCCCTGCATCCCGCGTCTCGCCATCACACAGTCTCGCCATCACACACGGTGGCCAGCAAGGACAACCACCGCTCACAAAGTGGCTGCACAGTGGCAATTTTTGGCGCCGACCAGTCGGTCCCTCCCTGCGCCGACCCCCTCGGGGTGGACGCCCACGAGGACGGCCAGGTGCGTGGCGTGGGCAACAACAAACATCGTACTGTACGCGTCGCGTCGCTGTCGCTGTTGTCTCTCTCGCCCGCGCGTCGCCGTCGGCCGCGCCAAATCCAGGGCTGGCTACGGTTACGGTACAAAAACAGGTGGGTCGGAGCACGACGTTCCCGCTTGCACCGGGTGCGGGGGCATTATTTGGGGAGCTGGCTGCGGGTAGGCAGGATCGGACGTCGGAGCTGTGAGGCGGGACCAGAGCGTTTTCTTTTTAGCTTTAGGGTTAATGTTCATCGAAGCCGCGTGCCCGCGTGGGGAGGAAAGCCGACGCACCGCGGCACCCGCGCGGGCGGCATCCGGAAGGTTCTGGAATTTTGGCCAATCGCTACGCACGCAACTGCCCGCTGCGGCCGGGGAAGAAGAATGGTCGGGGACGGTGATAGTTCGTGAGTCTGGTCGGCACCCCCCCCTGGCCGCCGGCCGACGCACAACGCCTGAAAGGCAGCAGCGGTCCTTCGTGATGCATGGGAGCAAGGTCAGCAAGCCCTCCCCTCGGCGCTGCAAAAAGTCCATCGTGTGGTGCTTTTACCGTCCCCTCTCATGTGATTCGGGCGTGGACGGTACGAGGACGGCCAGGCGCGTGGCGTGTGCAACAACAAACATCGTGCTGTACGCGCGTCGCTGTCGCTGTTGTCTCTCTCGCCCGCGCGTCGCCGTCGGCCGCGCCAAATCCAGGGCTGGCTACGGTTACGGTACAAAAACAGGTGGGTCGGAGCACGACGTTCCCGCTTGCACCACTGTGCCGCGACATTATTAATTAGTTATTTTATTTGGGAGCTGGAAGCTGGGAGCTGGCTGCTGGCTGCTACAGTAGGCAGGATCGGACGCCGGAGCTGTGAGGCGGGATCAGAGCGCTTTTTTTTTTTCTTTTTTTTGCTTTGCTTCTGGCTTGTGCCGCGTGCACGCGCGGGCGGCATGCGGAAGGTTCTGGAATTTGGCCAATCGCTACGCACGCAACCACCGCAGTGGCCGGGCCCGCCACAACTGTCGTGGGACGGTGGGCCTCGTGAGTCGTGAGTCTTCCCGCCGGACGACGGCCGACCAAAAGCGCCTGAAATTCTTTCGGTCCTTCGTGATGCTGGAGGATGGCCTGGTAGTTCGATCCATCAGCTATGCTTTTTTTTTTTTTTTTGAGCATGTCCATCAGCTAGTATGCTTGTGCCGTTGTGCATGTGATTTGGGGAGCCCGATTAAACAGACAACTACAGGTACAGGATACCACGTACTAGTACTATAGAATAAGCGTGTGTGAAAAATTCGTACACGTAGCTTTTTCGTCAAGACGTACCACAGGATAGCACGTACGTACGACGAGTAAGTCCCTAATTCGTGACCATGGCGATTCAAATCCCGCAGCATATATATGCAATAGAAGTACTAGATGTTTGAGACTTCTTATACCTCGTGTTTCTATGAACCAATATATATCATAAAATATTTTGTTTGGCTACGGATCTGCTTCATTTTAGATTTTTTGAAAACCCCTAAGGATGTGTTTAAATGGGTTTCAAGATTTTATCAATGAGATGGTTTGTACCTAACATTTTCCTAAATTGTAAATGTTATAAAATCAGAATAGATCTTACCACAGGCGGCATGTTTTAGTTTGGTGATGGGAGGTAGTACTAATTGATTTCCCATCTTCATAGGAGTGAAAAATATAAATCACCGAGTTCAAAAAATATTATGCGCTAGAGAAATAACACCTCCGAAGAATTACAGTAAGCCGTTAACGAGCTAATCCAATAAGATGTGTTTATAATGATTAACCTTGTAGACATTTATAGCTGTTCTAGTTTCTTATTTCTTGTTTCCCTGCATCCCTCATCTCTCGTAGATCCATGGCTGCTCTCATGAACAGATATGACAACCCCAAGCAAAGTTAGTGCTTAGGTTTTTGTTATTAGTAGTTTGTTGTTCTCTAGCTGTAAAGAGGATTTTAGGGAGGTCGGCAGTAGTGGCGGCCGAGATAGTCGTGAGGGTGCTGCGTTGTATGGTGGGAGAAGTCATTTCAACGGTGAAGAGAAGACAACTAGGATTAGTGACGGTGGCGTGGTGCGTTGTCGATACCAATGAAACGTGGTGGAAGAGCTCATGGCGATGTAGGTAAGCTTGTTAGACTTAGAGAGAGCGATAATAAAGGTCAACGGCGGTGGCGACATGGACGATGAGAGAGAATGAGCCAAAACATGCTTAAAAAAGGTAAACTAGTTCAAGCGAACAGAGTCGTCGCCATGGAAGACATATGGTGTCATGAGGAGGAAGACAAAATATATGGGAAAGAAAAAGTAGGTGAAGAAAAAAAAAAAAAGACAAACGTGCGTGGTAGAAAGCTAATTGAACGGTTGATCGGCCGTGCGTTAGCTACATCTCAATCTTAAACCCTACTCGAATGTGGTCACTGATTTTTCATGCTCTCCGGCCGTGATAAAGCCAAAACATAAAGAACTTGTGATGTTGAAAGCACTACTACCGCAGAGGAATAATAAACAAATCGTATCATTTGAGCGTGTAGTATTCTAGGTTGCCTGTCCGCCTGGGGTTCTAATTCTAGCGCGAAACCTAGCCATCGGTACCTCACCACCGTTCTCCGGCATATATTATATACTTTAATTTAATTGGTGGATGCGGCGAGCTCCGATGGTCAAATCGCGGCCGGCCACGTCTCTTCTCCACCGGCCCTCCCACGCTCTCCTGGCTCCGATCCTTGCGATGTGGCCGTTTCTTGGGCCGACACGTCCACCCGCAAGGGCCCTGGGCCTCTGACTTCCAGAACCTTCCTGCCGCTTCCTGGCCACGAATGCCCGTCCCGATCCAGCGGCCCAGCTCGCGCCACGTGTCTGGGACCGGCCACGTCGGCGTCCGATGTGGCGCACCCGCCCCCGGAGAAACTGATACGGCCCCAAACCTCGCGGCTCTCAGCCTCACGCTCCGAAAAGCAAGTGGCCGCCGCTGCTCATTCCGCCGCAACCAACACCAGCGCTTCGCTCGCTTGCTCCGCTGCCCGCGCCCCGGTCCGGCCGCCATCGAACGAAATCAGCGTGGATTCGGAGAGGCCAAGGTTCGTGGAGGAGATGAACGGCAGCGGCGGCGGAGGAGGAGGGGGGAGGGAGGAGGAGATGGAGGAGGACGGCGGCCCCGGCTGCGCGCAGGGTGCGGGCGCCGGCGCCGGGAAGAAGGAGCGGGTGGTGCTGATGTGGGGTTACCTGCCCGGCGTGTCGCCGCAGCGCTCGCCGATGCTCGGGCCGGTCCCCGTGAGGCTGCCCCGGCAGCGGCGGCGGCCGCCGGTGATGGGTGGAGGGACGTGTGCGGCGGCGGGTGCGGCTTCGCCGTGGCTATCTCTGGTGACGTAGCCTGTTCTCTTCCTCATTGTTCCCGTGCTTATTCTCTGCTGCCTTTCAGTTCGTTGGTTCTTCGCGTGGGATGTGGTAGATCTGTTGGGGGCGTCTACCTGTACGATTTTTCGCCCCGGAATGCGTAGGAATCGTTGCCGGAGGGTCTTGGTGAGGGATTCTGGTGAAATTTTGCGAACTGGGTGCCCTCGGTTATTCGTATTTAAGTTTTTTTTGGTGCAGGGGCGGTTGATCCTTTTGAATTGAATCAGTGCTTAAGCTCAGAGAGAGGTTTCCTGATTTTGCTTTAGGTATAAGGAATCTGTTAGGAATGAATTAAGTATTTGATTATGAGTGGAAAGGGGTTTCAATGCTGAAGGTGAGCGCGTACAGGAGGCAAAGCAACATTGTTGAGTAAAGTTCCCGTAGTTTTTTTTTCCCGAACCTGATTCCTGTTATTTCCTTGAGGATCGAACAGTAACTGCTGGTTCCTACAAAGTTGTGTAAAAAAAGGGTCGTGGTCTTGGAATGCCATTGCTTTCTTAAACATGATGAAAACCGTCCTTGTTTGCTTATGTGCTTTGCTGGCCTATCATCTTCCACAAAGTTCATGCAAAGTTCAAGTTTCAGATTCAAATTAGTAGCCATATGCTTGTAGTTGCAACTAGAAGACTCCATTTGCTCTCGTATATGACAAAATGCACATTTCCTTTTTGTACTCCCTCTGTTTCAAATTATAATTAGTCAATTTAGCTTTGTCAGAAGTAAACCTGACTAATTTTGACCATGTTTATAGAAATATATGTTAACATTTACTCCCTCCATTCCTAAATATAAGATGTTTTTGCATTTCTAGATAAGAAGCTTTTGCTATGCACTTAAATATACACTATGCTGAAATACATAGTAAAAACAATGTATCTAAAAAAAGCAAAGATGTCTTATAATTTGGAATATAGGGAGTACAATATATTGAAGAAATACGTAGAACAAAGCTAAAACAACTTACTACAATTTGGAATATAAGTAGTTGCTAATTTGGTGTCATCCAGTTTGACCAAACTCTGAACCTATTTTTTTTTTTTTTCCTCATTTTCTTCAGAGTCTGGAAAACTCCTCACTTGGGGTTCTGCTGATGACATGGGCCAAAGTTATGTGACTTCTGGGAAGCACGAGGTGATATAGCATTGATGCTTTTACGCTTTCCTGAGAAAGCTCAGGACCTATTACTAAAGATAGAATATTATTATACCTCTCAGGAGACTCCAGAGGCTTTTCCTCTTCCTAGTGGCGTCACAATAGTGCGGGCAGATGCTGGATGGGCTCACTGTGTTGCAATAACAGGTATTTAGCGATGCAAGCTACTAGTTTTGATCTAAACATTGCTCATAATTGTGGCAGTATTCTTATAATTAATAATTGTTTTGCTGGAACAGATGAAGGCGATGTTTATACATGGGGTTGGAAAAGAATGTGTCCCTACTGGAAGGGTTATTGGAGACCAGTCTTCAGTTGGAACCATGGAGAAGGATGAAAGACAAATGGCAATGGTCACTGACCAAGGTGGTAGTGCTTATTTCCTAAGCTTCTCTACACCAATTGTTTACAGATATAACAAAGGCAACTCCATTACAGTGAGCCCCAGGTCGCAGGTGTCTAGGACAAGCAGCGGAGCAGCATCTGGTCCTTCTGAAAGCAGAGGCACTGAAGATAGTACAAAGCGCCGAAGGTTGTCTTCAGCAAAACATGGACCTGAGAGCTCGACATCCAGTGATGAAAGTCTTTCAGCACCCCCTTGTGTTGTGACATTTAATACTGGAGTGAAAATAGTGGCTGTAGCCGCTGGTGGTCGTCATACATTAGCACTATCAGGTAACCTTCATTTGTGATTATGATACTGACATTTGCCCTGTAAGGATATTTACTGACTAAAATAATTTCTCCGAAGCTTCAGATTTAGGTCAGGTGTGGGGTTGGGGATATGGAGGAGAAGGCCAATTAGGTCTGGGTTCTAGATTCGAACTGTTTCTTCTCCCCCATCCTATACCGTGCATTGAATCTGCACTATACAGCAAGGATCGGGCATCAGCTATGAAAGGTAACAAGGCTGCTGAAGGACATATGAGTAAAGTCTTGGGAACTTGTGTGAGGGCCATTGCTTGTGGAGGTCGTCACAGTGCTGTAGTAACAGGTCAGTTATATATTTTTGGTTTGTTCCTGTCAGTAATTTACCATGTTCATGTAGAGACATCTCTGTCATTCTTGATCTCAAGGCTGTTTGGGAAGTTAGCTCTATGTAAAACAAGAGAGTTCAAATCAACACTTTGATTTTTCAGGCTAGTAAACATATAATTACCATTTTGCAAGATCGTAGAAATGCATGAGCTCAGACAAAAAGATGTTAAGTAGACAATATCGTAATCCTGACACTCTGACAGCACTTCTCTTTTGAAGATAACCATATCTTCCGAATGGTTATCACTTGTTTTTTCAAGAGGAAATATAGTTCTGGAATCTAGACTGAGGATCTGAGTTGCAACTAAAAGGGCTTTCTTAGTTCAAACCACAATACTATTTTCAAACCACCTGCAACTGCAGCATTTCAGTTATCAGATTGTAGCGAAGTTTAGTTTCATTTGAAGTTGAAGTTTTTCCAGTACATATGCAGTTCCAGTAAAAAAATTTACCCCTTTTTTTAACGCTGTCCTACTTGCAGATTCAGGAGCTCTTCTTACATTTGGGTGGGGGCTGTATGGACAGGTTAGTTTTTTTTATCTAGCCAGTTATTTGGTCAAACAAAGTTTTGGTCCTTTGAACAAAATACACACATTGAAGTAGGTAACTAAAAAATATATGCACAGTGAGCAGCACTATGTCTTAAGTGTTGGGTCAGTGATTCAACTAGTTCAATGAAAATGGAACTAGTTATAAAAAACTTCCACGTTCATTTGTGTATGGAGAATATAGATATTCTTTTGAATTGTCACATATTTCATAACAAACCCATGTGCTAATTCTTTTAGTTCATTATTTGTAGCCTGTATGTATATGTTGAAATTTGTATTATTAAAAATGATGGGTACATTCACACTTTTCCTGTTTTGCTGTGTGCATCTATTTCATTTGGTTTACATAGAATTGTAATGAACCAATGTGTTTCATTTGTCACAACCATTCTCTTTCTTCTTCAGTGTGGTCAAGGGAATACAGAGGATGTTTTAAGTCCGACGTGTGTATCATCTATCCTGGGAATCAAGATGCAAGACGTAGCCGCAGGTTTGTGGCACACTGTATGTACATCTGTAGACGGTGATGTGTATTCGTTTGGAGGAAACCAGTTTGGGCAGCTTGGCACTGGTTCTGATCAAGCTGAGGTATAAAAGTTTCGATGTTAATAGATGCCACTACAGTTTTTAGCACATTTTTTTTAATCTATAGAGATGTCCTTATTAGTTGTGGATGATGTCCACCTACCTGATGACATTTGACATCTTTTTATTTCAATGCAGACTGTTCCAAAATTGGTAGATGCTACAAGCCTGGAGAATAAGAATGCTAGATCTGTTTCTTGTGGAGCTCGCCATAGTGCTATTATAACAGGTAACTTTTATTTGTCCTGCAGTTATTTACACATACATACTGATCCTTCAGGTCTACTAGAAGTAGACCAGGGCAGAACTAAGGCTAAGGGAAAAAAAAAATATATATCTAGAGAACTGGAAAGTGGGTAACTATATCATCAGGATTTTTCCCCCATCTGACAAAGGTTACACACAACTACTGCAGATGAAGGCGAGGTATTCTGCTGGGGATGGAACAAGTATGGCCAGGTCGGTGCCCCTTAACATGCCTTCTACATATTGAAATGTGAAATTAGCTGTGGTTTATCGAATTTGTGTGCGCTTATGCAGCTTGGCCTTGGCGACTCAATGGACAGGAACGTGCCTTGCAGTGTTCCTGTGGACGCTTACCACCCACTAAACGTGTCTTGTGGCTGGTGGCACACCTTGGTGCTGGCGGAGTCGCCTACTTGAAACCTGACAAAGAAATTACCTTAGATTGACAATTTTGCTAGGAACTTGTAGGCTCGTGCAGGTGCGGTGATATGCTGCATTTCATGGTGTACATACATGGCAGTGCATACAGATATGTGTATTCATTCTTTGCGGTGCGCTCTTCAACCTGTGCAACGTAGACAAAGCTTGTATAGGGTTGCCTCGACAAATTGTGCTTGAAACTGGGCTGTCAAGAGGTTACGCTGCCCCTGTTTACGAGACTGCTGACTCCGGACGCACGCGTTCCACGTTACAGAACACAGAGCTGCAATATCGCGCTGGTTGCGAGTGCGATTCGAATTCGACTATGGGTCTCTGGGATGGCTTTTGTTGTGACTTCTTCAAACGAGGCATTACGGTTTCTAATAATGGTAAAAAAGATCTATTTTACAGAATCCAAGAAAAGCCACGTTTTAGTGGATTCAGCTTTAACAGCCTTTGGTCTCACAATTTTACTTCAAAATCGATTCTTATTTATATCCATTTGATAGGGCTTCTAATAAGCCCGTGGAAACTAACCGAAGCCGGCTTGGAGCGCAAACAAAATCCACCATATGTCTCAAACTACACGTAAAATTGCCTACGTGGATTGTCTCGGCGCCCCAGAGGCGACTCGAGGAGGTGTCTGGCGGCCGTCGGTGTTCCGGCGAGCTCGTCCCCGTTTCCTGTTCCCATCCCCGTCAACCTCGTCCCTGTCTGCGGCGAGCTCGCCCTCGTCTCGGTGATCTCGTCCCCGCTCCTGTGTCCTCGTCCGTAGTGCGAGACCCGGCCGGGCTGCGACCCCAGCGTCGGCAGCGAGGGTGATTGCGTCTCCCCGTGGCGCTGGGTCTCTGCGCCAGAGTTCTGTGCGGAACTCGTCGGCCATCGTCAACAACTCGGTGCAGATTTCGTTGGCTTCGTCGACATCTTGCCGCGGATTTCGTCGGCTTCGTCGACAACTCGCCATCCTCACAGCAGATTTCAAGATCAGAGAAGACGTTTCTCGGCGGAATCAATTTCCTAAGTGCAAGACGCGCCGAACTCGCGCGAGAGCTGTGCGGGACTCGGACACGCAACAAGTTTTCGAGTTCCACTCGGATACGACGTACAAGCAAAAATCGATTTCCAAATCAAGGAAGCAAGCAAGGCCAGCATATACACATATACGTGTACATGCATGCACCAGCCCTGGCTGATCCAACCTCGAAAACTCAGTTCGCCTCCAACTCGAGCATAGCTCCCTGGATGCAGCTGGATCAGAAGACAACACGGACTTGGATTCTGGGCAACCAACATCGGCAACAGAAGAAGTTATGAAGCTCGTGGTATGGAACTGCCGGGGGTTGGGAAACGCCCCGGCAGTTCGGGGACTTCTGAACTGTCAGAAGTCAGAGAGGCCGGACGTGATGTTCCTGTCAGAGACTAAGTCTGATGAGAAGAAGATGAAGTTTTTTAGTGTGAAGCTGGGTTTGGCGAACATGGAGGTGGTGGACTGTGTTGGAAAAGGAGGGGGGATTGCAGTGTTATGGCGGAGTGGGATTGATTTGGTTTTGAGAAGCAAATCTCAGAACCATATCGATGTGGAGGTCCTGGGAGACGGGCGGAAGGACATGGCGATTTCTTGGTATCTATGGGGAACCGAATGTGTCATTGAGACACAAAACGGAAACTCATGGAGGACCTAGCTGCTGACCATCAACACAGGCAAGCTTGGTCGCGGCGCGGGTGACTTTAATGAGATTTTGTTTCAAAGACGAGAAGGAGGGGGGAATGAGAAGCCGCAAAGCCTGCTTAGATCAATTTAGAATGGCACTCGAGACTTGCAACCTGCATGATCTTGGTTTCGAGGGAGATGTTTTTACGTGGAGAAACAAACAAACCAAAGGAAAAACGCATATTCGGGAGAGATTGGACAGAGCGGTGTCTAACTTTGAGTGGCCGGATGTTTCCGTTAGTGCATGTGAAGAACGGGGACCCGTACCACGGTGACCATCGACCAGTGGTGATTACCACGGAGGAGCAATGGGGGAGTACCGAGGTCGCATGGGCACAGTTTCAAGTTTGAAGCTAACTGGGTGAAAGAGGATGATTTTAGGAGAGTGGTCGAGGAGGGATGGGAGTCTGTGGAGCAAGGAGATAGTCTCAGTGAGAAGGTGAAAGGGGTCGTGGCTAGCTTGAAGGACTGGAGCAAAGCGAATGCGTCTTGGGAGATTTAGAGAAGAGGTTGAAGGATGCAAAAAAAGAATTAGAGAAGTGGCGTCGTGCTCCAATTAGTGATGAGTCAGTTGGGAAGGAGGCTGTGTGGAGTTTTAAAGTAGACCGGCTGGAGGAGCAGGTAGAATTATATTGGAAGCAACGCGCCCATGTCAATTGGCTGCAGTTTGGAGATAGGAATACTAGCTACTTCCACAAAGTGTGTTCGGAGAGGAGAAGAAGAAATAGAATAGGGAAATTAAAAAAGGAGAATGGGGGGTGGGTGGAGGAGGAGGGAGAGAAGAAGGAGTTTATTGCTAATCATTTTTCACAACTTTTCAGGTCTAGCCGAATCGATGATGGGGATATACAACGTCTCCTTGACGCTGTTACGCCCCGCATCTCATCGGCAATGAATGAACATCTTCTAAAAGAGTTCATGGAGGAGGAAGTGAAAGCTGCTCTGGATGCTATCGGAGATTGTAAAGCACCTGGTCCTGACGGTTTACCCTCAGTCTTCTACAAAAAAATCTCGGGACACGGTGGGTGGCAAGTTAACGTACCGAGGTAATGAAGGTGTTACGGGGTGAAAAGATCCCAGATGGATGGAATGATACGGTAATTTCCTTAATTCCGAAGGTTGATTGTCCTGAAAAGGTGACTGATTTACGTCCAATCAGCTTATGCAATGTGGTTTACAAAGTAATCTCAAAAGTTCTAGCTGGGAGATTAAGAAGTATTCTAGATGAGATTATCAGTCCTTCCCAGAGTGCTTTCATCCCAGGTAGACTTATTTCAGACAATATTCTTGTTGCTTATGAAATCACTCACTATATGTTAAACAAAAGAGATGGAAAGTTGGGGTATGCGGCTCAAACTTCGACATGAGTAAAGCATATGACCGGTAGAGTGGGATTTTTGGAGAAAATGATGAGAAAGATGGGGTTTCTTTGAACAATGGATCAGTGATTATGGAGTGTGTGTCGACAAATCACATATAGGATAAAAGTGAACGGTGATCTTATCGATCCTATTAAGCCTTGGCCGCTGGGCGGCGGGGGATCCTCTATCCCCTTATCTCTTCCTCATTTGTGCGAGAAGGATTCTCGGCTCTTCTTGACCAAGCGAGCAAGATGGAAGAATTGCGGGAGTGAAAGTCCGCCATGCGGCACCTAGTGTATCACACTTACTTTTCGCCGATGACTCATTGATCCTGATTCGTGCGCGAAAGGGGGGATGCTCAACATTTCTGAGGATGTCCCGGATTTGTATGAAAGGTGTTCGGGCAGATGATTAACAAAGCAAAGTCTTTTGTCTTGTTTAGCAAAAAAACACAAGAGACCAAGAGAGAAGAGAAGTGTGTGACACTAATGCGGGTGACCAAGGAAACGATGAATGAGAGATACCTTGGATTGCGGTTCATGTAGGGCTTATCGATGGGGAGTACTTTTGCATATCTGAAGGACAGAATATGGCATCGTATACGGGGTTGGAAAAGAGATTCTTGTCGTGGGCGGGGAAAGAGGTGTTGATCAAGGCGGTGGCACAAGCCATACCGACATTTGCTATGGGGTTGTTTCGACCTTACGAAGACATTGTGCGATCAAATAAGTAGTATGGTTTGTAGATTTTGGTGGAACCAGCAGGAAGGAAGGATAAAATTCATTGGCTTAGTCGGGATGTGCTGCAACCGACAAAAAAGAAGGAGGCTTGGGTTTTCGTGACATCCATGCTTTTAATTTGGCAATGTTGTCCAAGCAATGCTTTGGAGACTATGGTCCAACCCGGACTCCCCGTGTGCAAAAATTTTGAAGGCAAAATACTATCCCAACTTCGACCATTACGGACGCAAATAATCGAAGCAAGGAATGTCATACACACGGAGGAGCATATTGCGTGGTTTAGAAGTCTTGAAAATGGGCATAATATGGAGGATTGGTGATGGAAGGAATATCAAAATATGGTCCGATCCTTGGATCCGAGGGATTTTACCGGGCCTTTGATCACCCCCAGGTATCGGTGATTACGTCAAATGTGGATGATTTAATTGACTCGTATACGGGACAATGGGATGTTGGTTTGGTTAGAGAGATGTTTTGGGCTGACGATGCTGACGATACTAGCCATCCCGGTGAATGAAGGGCGTGAGAATACGCTAGCCCGGCACTTTGATGAGCGGGGAAGGTTCGGTTAACGGAGTGCATACAAGGTCTGTAGAAATTCTATCTTTGCGACAAAAAGCGAGGAACGATTGTACAAAAGCGGTAGCAACAGAGTGGACGATTTGATGTGGAGAAAGATGCGGAAAGTTAAGTGCCCAAATAAGATCAATCATTTCATTTGGAGACTTGCACACAACAGCCATCCCCTAAGAAGAAATCTAGCTAGAAGAGGTATGAAAATCGACACTATATGTCCCATGCTGAATCGGTTTGATGAGGATGGAGGGCACTTATTGTTCAAATGCAAGTTAGCAAGAAGGGTCCTGGTCGAGTTGGGGCTGGAAGTCATCGCCAAAAACTTCGCAAACATGTCCGATGCAAAAGAGGTTATTAATCTCATCCCGGGGAAAAGGACGAGAGGATGACTCTTATTTTCACTACTATGTATAATCTCCTTTTGGAAAGGAATCGATTCGAGAGAGGAGGATCGAAGAAGACCGCCCGGTGTATTGCTCGGTCGATCAAGGCCTATGCCCAAGAGATGTGCAGCACACACAACTACAACGTCTAAATGCAGATGTACGTCAGCGGGGAGACATGGAAAACGACCCCCTACTTTGGAGTACTGAAGATAAATTGTGATGCCTCGTACATTCAGGGGGAGAGGTGTGGTGGTTGGGGTTTCATAATACGGGATAGTGAGGGGGATGTTGTGCTGAATGGATGGGGCGTGTCAACCATCTGCTGAATGCTTCTCAAGCGGAGATTATAGCGTGCTTGCAAGGTGTTCAGGCGGCATGTAGTCCAGGAATTGGCCACCGATTTTGGAAACGGATGCCTTGATGATTCAGCAAGCTTGGGTAGTGAACAGGACGGACTTCTCAGTCATTGGGTGTTTGGTTGAAGAACTGAAATTGTTCTCTTCAAAGCAAATTTTATTAGCTTTGTTTGTTCACATGTGTCAAGAAATTGTAATAAAGGCAGCACATGTTCTTGCTGCGCTTGGTGTGGGTAGAACTGAAGGGGCTGAGCACACTTCGTGCAAATCCCCGGATAGTGTCGGTGTAATCGTTGTTGACGATTTGTCAACCTCAGTGCAATGAATTGATACCCGAGTTCAAAAAAAAAAAAATCCACCATATGTCGCTTTTCCAGCTTCTCTTCCAAAGTGGGACCAAGTATCTTTTCTGTCTGAGCCTCGCCAAAGCCGAAGCGGCACAATTGCTCAGTAACAAAAATAACACCAATCTTACACGTCATAGCTTATATAAGTTACATGCACTATAGTATTTGTTCACCTACATAACAACATCAAACCTGGAGACGATAATGCCCCGTTGCAAAACATTTATATACAATCGATGGGGGCATTTACAGGCACAAAAGAAATAAAGTTACATACGACCCCAGGTATTGGATCTGCCGGAGACGATTGGTAAGTCAGCATCTGCTTTCCTGTAAGACACAAGCATCTGCAGTTTGCCACAGATGCCCGTGGATTTATTGTGCTTCCACTTGCTAGCAATCCTTGAGTTAGAGCCTACGGGCTGTTTTCGATGTAGATAGTGCGAAACCTTCAGAAGGCTGTAAGAACAATCAGAACATTCTGTACTCTGACACACTCCACAAATATTTAGCATAAGAAGCTGATTTTGGCTACTCCAATCCTGTGATTATTAGAGCACATCATATAGCTTGGATGCAAAAGTTACTTCAATCTCAAACGAGGATGAGGCTTATTTTGAAGTACCATATATAATTCAAAAACTTGAAAGCATAAAATGGAAGCAGCTACTGAGGTAACGATACTAGTAAACAGGAGTATGAAACTAGTAATCTTGGGCAGTTAAATATTGACATTAAACTAGAAAGCTATTTAGTCACTCGGTGAACTTACAGGAATTTTCCTTCAATATGGAAGAGCAGCATAACCCTTAGAAGCGGGGGGCTTTTGATAGCTGGCCCACTGTTGGCATTGCTGAAGGTTCTGCCATAGGAGGCCGTATTTGATGGTTGCCAACCGAAGTTATTAGCACCAAGTTTATTGCTTGTTCCTCTGATACCAGTAGCATCACTTTCTGATTGTTGGGGATCTACCAATGGCTTTACCTGTTGCAAATTACAATTCAATCAAGCTTCTGTTTGAGCAATCATGATAGATTTCCACCTTACAAAATAACTTGTAAAGCCTACACAATAAACTGAACCAAAATTCACTACCATAGTTAGGACAATGATGTGAGTAGAGTCCAGTGGGGCTTATTGTATACTTGTATAGCACAAATGCAAAGACAAAGGAACTGAAGAGAAAATTGTGCCTGTGTGCAGGATAGTTAATGAAGAACAATAGTAATGGCAAGGTGATGTGATCTTACAGAATTTCTTTGAGGATTCTTGTCTTCCCTTGAGAAGCCAGGAACAGATAAATGCCAATTTCTTTCTACAAGATATCAAATTGAAAATTAATGAGTAAAATAAGAGGTAGTAGCACATATGTGCATGGTGGTGAACCTACTCACCTAAGTGCAGCAACACATCCTTGGCTTCGACAACTGACGATTTCCTGTGCTTTGCCAAGGTACACGCAAATGCAGTCACCTAACCGCAAACCCATGTCAGCTGAATCACAAGATATCTCCACAGATAATGTATGCTCAAGCTTAGAAGAAGAAGATGCTCAATTCTGAATTTGATAGGAAGTTATACTCTCTATAAACAAATAGCAAATCAACAACATTACGAGTCAATGAAGTCATCAGCGATTTCTAGAAGTAAATCCTCCACTTCAGGGTCAACTTTGCCTAGGGGATCTACCTGTAATAAGACCATTGTTTAAGAACATACCAAAGTATTATATTCAACTATAAAAATAAGAAACCTGTTTCCAATCAAAATGGAGAGTTGATTATGACCAGTAATATTAATTACACCAGTGACAGTGAAGTTAAGGAGCACAGAGAAGAAAAAAGCCAGGTCGTCACCTGTGCAACCAGATCTTGTATTTTTCTTTTCCCAAGAAGTTGGCTAGTTCCCTCAGCTCCCTGACTTGCACTTCCACCAGTCATAGTTCCAACTGACAAAGGTGTACCCGGTTGTGAGCCTGTAAGGTTCGCAGACTTCTGCGAACCGGATGCTGAAACACGTGGAGATTGTAGCGGTTGCTGCTGCTGAAGCTGGTGCAGAAAATGTTGCTGCTGAATCTGCTGAAACAGCTGTTGGGCACTGAGATGTGGATGCTGTTGTTGGACTTGGAGAAGTTGTTGTTGGCTCAATCCTGTCTTCTGCTGAAGTTGCTGCATCAACAGGAGCCTCTGCTGTTGCTGATATTGTTGCTGTTGGGAGACTGGTGAGCCCATGGATGATTGCATTTGCTTCAACCACTGCTGCTGCTGCTGCTGAGGCATAGACATTGCCACCATCTGTCCATTTTGTGATGATCCAGACAGTTGTGAATTTAATGCTGTTATTGATGCTGTCCTCGACAGACCTTGACCAGGTACCTTCTGTAATAAACCAATAATATGTAAAAAGTTACGCTATTTCCCAGGAGAATAACAAATATTGCATAAACAAGATACATGGAAATTTTTAAAAACAACAAGAAGATACGTGTAGCAACCTTCAGCATGTACCATGTGCAACTCAGGTTTGTTAAAAGATAAATGGGAAATAGGAAAAAATGAACACTGATCTCAAAACTCAAAACAGTTTTACTAACACAATGGATTAAAGAAAGACAAGATATATTACCAAAATACTGCCTATTACCGCTTTTCAGAATTGGTTGGGACATAAATAAATTTGCTTACAACTAGAATCTAAATACACTGAAGATTCCTTAATACCGGAGCGGCCAGATGGCCCTGCATACGAATTTGTGGAACCTTATCTCTTGTAGATAGGCATTAGGCTGTTAGAGTACCTGTGGAGACAGTGCAGGCTGTTGAGATGCTTGTGGCCTCATTTGCGCATGGGCAAACCTTTGTTGAGCAGCATAGGGAATAGTTCCATTCGGTCTCATCTGGTTCATCCCCATAGTACCCATGACACCCATCCCTTGCAGTGCTTGAGCTGTATTTGCATTATTCAATTGTGTGCCTTGTGCCATGCCCTTCTGCCTAGCCTGCAGTAACAGGAAAAGTTAACGCTAGTAATCTCTTAGAAATAAGGAAGTAAGAAACAAAATATTCTCTCTGTATTAATTTAAAACCAACTTGATGTAGCTACCTTGAAATGAAACACTCTCCTTGAACGGTCGAAATTTGCAAAGGTAAACTGGTGACATTATCATTCCTTTTAAAAGGCCATCCAATCAATGTGCCATTTTTATCAGTAAAATAAGTATTTACGACCACAAGTAGAACTGTCTGCTAATGAACATTATTGCTAAGAGGTATCATAACCAAGTTTAGATAATTTACATTCTTTCACAGTCCCCTTAACATTCAAGAGTAACAACCATCGGTATTTTTCTTTGTCAGTGTCATTATCTCACAGAAATAACAAACATTGAAAAAATTAGATATATGTGGATTTGCTACTAGTTTCCTTTTAACTGAGCACAGATGGGTAAAAGGAAATCTATTCAACTTTGCTTAATATGCTTTTACTACCGATGTACATTCTTTAATACTTCCATTTGTTTAGCTCAGTGGCTCGCAATAAAAATACAAAGCTGTTTGTACCCATCAAAACCAACCTGATTGAAGAGAGAGTGAAAGGTAAGGAATTTCTAACACCAAATTCTATTTGAAATTATTGAGATTGCTTAAATAGCATGAGAAATGTAAAGCAGAAGTCTAAAACCCATGAAGTTTTATCCTTGGCGGTTATGGTGGACACTATGCACGAGGAGATGCAAAATTATGTTTTAGCTGGGGAGGTTCAGAGCCTCCGAATTGAGCAATTCACCTGCGCTATCATCTGCGACTGAAGCCCAAAATGTGCCGCAGATGCCGCGTTACCCTGGCCTTGCAGCATCCCCAGCTGGCCCTGCCCAAGCAAGGGGGCGCGCCCCGCCAGCTGCTGCTGTTGCTGCTGACCCACGAGCCCTCCGCCACCCGAGAAGCTCATCTGTCCGCCGTACATCCTAGCCGCGGCGTACTGCTGGAGCTGGCTGGCCGTGGAGAGGCGTGAGGCCGACCCCGAGCGGGGATCTGGCCAAACCCGGCGGCGCCGGCCCCGGCCTGCGTGGGCGAAGGCGCCTGCAGCTGCGGCGGGCGCGGGGGTAATCCATGGATCCTCCGCCGCCCGAAGCGGCTGCAGCTGCTGCTGCCGCCGCGGCCCCCGGGTCGAGCTGCTGCGGGGACGAGATGTGCGCGGAGAGGTCAGAGACGGTCGGGGACGGGGGGATTTGCGGGGAGAGGAGGGGGTTAGGGTTGGGGTTCTGCGGGGTGGACACGGACGCCAGCTGGTCGGCCTGCGCCGGCGAGGCGGAGGCTGCCACGGCCGGCGGATCCGCCATGGCGCGGCGAGGCGCGGGGGCGTAGCGTAGGGTTTCGGCGGCGGTGGTCGGACGCGGTTGCGGGCGGTTGCGTCGGGCGCGGGGCAGGTACGGGTCGACAGTTTGACGTGTGCGTAGTCTTTTCGCGGCTGAGTCAGGTCAGAGTGTGTGTTCGGGTCACTGGCGGATGGGACCCACGGGATCATTTAGCGGATAAGAAGACTGCATCTTTTTTTTTTTTTTTTTTTTTTTTTTTTTTGAAACAAACTGGATCGGGCTTGTCATTTGAGCACCTTTTTGGGTTCGACGGTGAGATATCGGGATCAGACACTGCTTAACGACATTCGTGCAAAGTGCAAGGCTGAAGGCTGTGTATGTCAGCATGTGTATTACGCAGGTGAATTCTGCAGCGCCGCACCCACTACGCTGCCGACTGCCGACTATTAGCTCACCTGCCCCTCCAGGCACTGGCACTGCCGATGAGCACGTCGCGTCATGACCAATTCACTGTCGCCGTGCCCCCGGCCAGAGACCGGCGCCAGCGGGACCGAGTAAACCTGGGCCAAGAAAACCGGCAAAAGGTCGACGCGTCACGCGTGCACCTGGGCCAAGGCCTGGGTTTGAAGCCGGTGGCATCGCGACCACGACTGTGCCGTGCTGCACGTCAGGCTGGCGGCGCGGTCCCATACTATAGCCCCCTCTCCCATCCAAAGAAGTCAGCCAAGTGAGCCCGGGCATCTTTCCAACCCCGTCCTGGCGCGTCATCGATCAGCAATCAAATTCGTCGCCGTTCGCATGGAGTAGTAACCGAAACCCACGGCGCTCCCCTGGATTTCGCTTTTGTCGCGAGACTCTGGCGGCTCGGTCTCGGTTCAGCTTCAGAAGATGATCAGTGCCAACGAGAATTTCTGTTACTACTCCCTTCGTAGTCCGTACGATGTCAATGCCGCTTTATAAAGAGAGCCCAAGGGTATTTTGAACTTGTCAGAGCTTATCTATTTTGGTGCTGTCTTTTTATCTCATAACAAAACAATATCTATCAGCCGCACAGCGAACAGAGTGATTGCCACATCTCGTATTAGTCAAGTTTAACCAAATTGATAAATTATGAGTTGAACCTGGATAAGATTTTTTTTCTTTAACTCATAGTCTTCTAAAACAGAGCAGCCGCAACTGCAGCTTCACAAGGTGTATTTCCTAATTACTGTAGCTTGTGAGCTTTCTTTTTTTACCTGAATATGTAAAACACATGCGCATCTTGGTATTAAGAAGTTAATTTTTGTTACAATCCGCAGAAACGGCACAAGGGGGGTTTAGATTGGTACATTGAAGCTTTGCCTCCCTACTCTTTTACTCCTCAGGCGATTATTCACTTATTACAAGCGCCGGCTTCCAACCACTGGTCAGTCGTTTGCTTGATTATGGAGATGGAGAGCACTTGGGCGATTGTCGACTGCTTGTGAGCTTTCTCATTTTTGGCAAGAAATATTTTTAACACCTTATTTACAACAGAACCTACCAACTAGTACAACCAAGACAATCAAAGTTGGTTCAGACAAGTGAATTTAGTGCACCCTCTTAAGTCTTTAAAAAAACAGTGCGACAAACTTGTCCGTGTCGTCTGTCGTTGCAATTGTAGTACGATTGTTAGTCAAAAAAAAAAAAAAAATCGTTCCAACGAACCTCCGACAACACCTGGTCACGCTCGTCGATCCTCCTGCTGGAAGCTAGCTGCGACACCGTGTTGATAAGCTTCACTCTCCGATTCAGAGGGGGAGAAAAGGACTTGCAACCGGGTCCGTCTCCAGCTAATAATTCGCTGGATTTCAGTGGATTACGCCAGTCGGCAGTAGAAACTTTCCACTGCATTCCATAATGATTCTGAAACGGTCTTCTTCTCCAGCGGAGCAGGTAAGCTGTAGATTTCCGTGAGCTGAAAAAGTGCACAACTGATATGATCACCGTCCAATTGCAAGCTCGTCGTGTAAGGCTAACGCAGCCATTTTCTTCCAAAGTTCCAAGTGGTCGATCCAGGGATGGACTGCCCCAGATAAAACCCATGGGCTGTCCATTCCGCGGCAATGGAAAGCACAAAACCAATGAGCTGCCATGAGATGTGCACATCGATCAGGGCCGAAGTCTTGTTAAGGTTCAGAGCGGTATTGGATATACGTTGTTTTGAGTTCCAGTCGGTCTCAGTTCAAACAATACTGTTTCCAAAAGTCTTTCTTGCTGGGCTATTGGATTGATGGATTCGTTTGTTCTTGTGCACGTCCCTTTCCATGGCGACTTTGCATTGCTAGCCTTTTTTATACCCCCTCATCTCTCAAGCGTCCTTGGTCACACTACTACTACTCATCATCCTAGCCACCTCGCTCCCTCAATTCACAAGTCACAGGGACGACAACAGCTAGTTTCTGAGATTTCTCAGAACCACTCTAGCCTCTTTCAAGTTCGAAACCCATGGAAGGCATCATCCCGTTCATCTTCAAGGTCATAGCGCAGTACAAAGAGGAAGGGCAGGCGGCCTCCTTCGGTGGCATGGCCTCCGACGATTCTGCCGAACCATCCCCGATGTCGTCGTCGTACGTGCTCCTGCCTGGTGATTCTGACGAGCGCCACCGCGACGAGTGGCAGAACGGCAGGCGGCAGCTCTACCCGACGTCCGTGGACTCTGATGAGGCCGTCACCACTTGCACCACGAGACCGTCTCCGCTGCTATGCTCGACGCTGCGCCGGCGAGCCTAGGGCGGCGGATTTTGCAGGTTTGGTAACACCAAGCGATGCCTCGCAAGATAAAACCAACTATGGTATTGGTGGGTGTGATTATGTGGAAATGGAGAGAAATAGTACGCGTGTTGAGAACCAACATACTTTCAAGTTCTGTATGCTTTTTTTTTTTTTTTTTTTTTTTTGCGACGAGTATGCATCTTTTTAGCTTTTGTACCCCTTTTCTTTACTATGTGAAAAGGAGATTTTTATGCCTCGCTAATGAGGCACAACAGCACAAGTCTCAAAGGAGGCTTCGCAAGTTAAACATCAATGGGTTTTGTAGCGTGAAAAATAAAGAGGCAACCAAATAGCCGGCATGTGCGCAACAGCATCTGAGGCATGTAATATATCATGGTTGCAGGAACCGTTGTACTTCCATATGTTTATCTCATCACTCAATACTTTGCACAAGGATGCTTATGTCTTCATTTTTTTTAGAATTATTATGTCTCTTCTTTTTGGGTGGAAATTCAGTCATTTTATCTGTCCCCCGACGCGTATTTGCTGGCCCAATTGAAAGCATGTACTGGTCCAATAGGAAGCGTAACAAAGTGCCCAATGGGCCATGAGTCCGTAAGAGATGTAAATGAGTCCATACAGCGAGAAAAAAATGCTGCAGAAGCTGGACGTGTGAAAAAAGAGGACCGCACGTAGCTGGCAAGGTCGGAGTGTGCAACTGATGCCCACTCGCGTCGAGTCTCGCTCGGCGCGGCTCACTGGGTTTGTCCCACAATATTTCAGGTGCATGTCTCGTGGAGCTACGATGGACTATGACGTGCAAGTCGTTCACAGAGTTTTCTGGTGATCTCTTCGAGGATGCGTCTTCGGACGTGTGTATAGTTGTATGTCTGATTGTGAACGGGTGTGTATGTGTGTGTTGGTGCGAGTAGTACATGAACAAATGCTACAAATCCATATGAGAAGTGTGAAAAAAAGACGTGTGAAAAAAGCCCATTGTTCTTCCTTGCATAGTTGCATATAACTATGTTATATCTCATCCCTTCAATAACTGTCTAAGGACATTTTGTCAAAACCTCAAAAATTTCACAACATGAGACCTAGCCGAGTGAAACAGAAACCACGGCACACCTAATAATTTTGTGCAGCAGCAAAGTAACAAATTAAACTGAAACTGTAAGAGCCGGCCAAATTAAGAAGCTCACCATATCTGTCTTTCATTTACAAAAAGACAAGCCATATTTCTGCATTCGTGATTCCAGCACATTCAGGTTGGTCTGACAGTGCTCAAAGAGAAGAAGGGACACTGAAATGACAGTGCTCAAAGAGAAGAAGGGACACTGAAATTACAGAGTTCAGCTATGTAGTTCAGACTTCGGAGTTCACCGACACTGCAGCAGGGTTGACCTCAAAAGCAACGCAAGTAGTAGTATCATACTGTACTTTAGAATTAAAGTAGGTGTATCATACTTTACAGAGACTAGTATCATACTGTACTTTAGAATTAAAGTAGGAGTATCATACTTTACAGAGACTGAAGCAACGCAAGTAGTATCATACTTTAGAATTCAGCAGAAACATTGGCAGGAAATCAGTCGGTCGCAAATCCATTCCTAGCTCGTCGGTCGCAGATCGTGCTCGCAATCTGCAAGCAACCCGGCTGGTTCCTTGGATTCACCGACACTGCAGCAGGGTTGACCTCAAAAGGCCCGAGATCTGCCGGGTTTCGCGACGCATCACAAGGTGCGTCAGTGCGTGCATGGCGCGGCAATTTTCGAGCTGCACGGGATAAGATAATCGCAGCCACAAGCAGGTGGTCCATGCCCGTGGCGTCGTCGAGGAATCAGCTGTTAGAATATGCCGATTCCATCGGTGGACTCGTAGTACTACTGTACTAGTACTTCGTTGTCATCATCAAAAAAAAAACCGGAAAAAGGGACGCGCTTGTTCAGCACTTCAGCTCGATTGCACTCGGTGCCTTGGGCTCGGGAAAGTAAACTCGTAGCCATGGCAAATTGGACCTGAAGAAGAAGCAAGCGCCTGCTTTTCCCTCGACGAAGGAACGTGTGATGCCTCCGGCTGACCGGCCGGAGCCCGATGAACGGACAGAAGAGGCATGCCTGTACATGCTTGCTTCGGCGCAAGGCCGGCGATGTCGCTCGACGGCCCAGGTCAGCAGCGAATGACAGCCACGGAAGATGAGCGACGGGGAGAGAAGAAGTGACAGCGTTGCATGGTGTGGTGGCATCGATCCGACGTGCGACGAGCGGAGAGGGTACTGCCAGCGCATGCACTGCGCTGACGTGGACCGCCTCGAGTGGGGTCAAAGGGCGGGGGCAGCCGTGGGCCCTATATAGCGGACTCTCTCGCTGGAGCTGGGCCTCCGTCCGAGCCCAACCGTTGAGGAGGAGAAGCCTATCTCGCCAGAAGCGGCAGCAGCATCATCGCGCAGCGGTCTGGTGGTGGGTGCCTTCTTCGGCGGTGCCGGAAGGGGAGGGGCAGGCCGACTCAAGGAGAGACCGGCGTCCCCAAATCTCGCTCCACCGTCTCCTTTCCCCTTGGTACTTATTTCTCCTCTTCTGTTCGCAAGTACCTGTAGGATGTAGCCCTGGATCCTCTCCTCCGTTTCAGCTACTACCGAATTGGTTTAGCTTTCCTAGGGTCGCGAGATCGATCGGTTTTGGTTGGCGCCATAGGAATTGGTACCCAGGGCGCGGGCTACCTGTATTTACCAAACTAATTTGGAGGGTTGAGTTAAGCCCCTTGCAGATCGATTGTTCCCATTCTCCGATTCTTCCGTTTTGTTCTGATGCAGACTTGACTACCTTTCTTATATCTGGCTTGTGATGTGTGGCAGCAGGGATTGAGAGAGGAAGGGAAGGAGGTGCTTCACCATGAAGGCGCTCATTCTTGTTGGGGGTTTCGGAACCCGCCTTCGGCCTTTGACTCTTAGCTTCCCGAAGCCACTTGTGGATTTTGCAAACAAGCCCATGATTCTGCATCAGGTAGATACTCGTTTTTAGCTGATACAGCAGGAGCATTCTAGTACTTTTTAGAGCAGGAATGAGCATTGTGATACAATATCACTATGCACACTACTTATGCTGGTCAATTTTCTTTTATGTATGTTATCGGTGGCCTCGAAAGTAATACTGGGATCAATATGAGTAGATATGGTTACATATTCATAGTTGCTTTGATTGATGTTTTTTTTTACCCAATCCCACTGTCGATATCATGTCACTGCTTTTGGTTGTTGCTGTGCCAGGAGTTAGCTTAGAAGCAATTTAGGCATTCAACTATCACTTTCCTTAGTAGTCACCTCTCTTTTTTTTTTTTTATAAGATTTATCATCAACTTGGGGAGATTTTTCAAAAAATCATCAACTTGGGGAAATCGTTGTGAATTATCATGTAGATTCCTCTCTTCATTTTTCCATGAAAATTGCAAAACAGATATCATCTAGGAATTTTGCTTTGTGTCCAAGTACATTATTTTTTGAGCATGTGTCCAACTACATATTTAATCATCAACCAAGTGCTCCTTTTTTATGTTTGTGACTGTGGCTGCAACAATTTAAACATATTCATTCTGCGCAGATCGAAGCTTTGAAAGAAGTTGGGGTCACAGAGGTGGTTTTGGCCATCAACTACCGCCCAGAGGTAGAAATAACAGATCATTCATCCTTTTTTTTTTTTTTTCAAACTAACAGTCTGCCTCTCGATTAAGGAAATCATTCATCCTTTTCATCGTCGCACTTGGGTCTGGCTTCTATGATAACTGGTGTGTTATATATCTTCCAGGTAATGATTAATTTCTTGAAGGACTTTGAGGATAAGCTTGGCATCACAATTACATGCTCCCAAGAGACTGAGCCCTTAGGAACTGCTGGCCCTCTTGCTCTAGCAAGAGACAAGCTTCTTGCGGATGGATCTGGTGAGCCATTCTTTGTCCTCAACAGCGACGTCATAAGTGAATACCCATTTGCTGAACTCATCAAATTTCACAAGTGTCATGGTGGTGAGGCAACAATTATGGTCACTAAGGTAAATCCTTTTAGACATTTTTGTGTGTGTGGAATCAGCCTGTATATGTGAACTGAATTTTCTTTTCACATAGGTGGATGAACCATCAAAATATGGTGTTGTGGTTATGGAGGAGGCAACTGGCAAGGTGGAAAGGTTTGTTGAGAAGCCAAAAATATTTGTGGGCAACAAAATCAATGCTGGGATTTACTTACTGAACCCATCTGTCCTTGACTGCATTGAACTGAGGCCAACATCAATTGAGAAAGAGGTCTTCCCTCAAATTGCAGCTGATCAGAAGCTTTATGCAATGGTCCTTCCAGGTTTTTGGATGGATGTTGGTCAGCCAAGGGACTACATTACTGGCTTGCGTCTTTATCTAGATTCACTTAGGAAGAAATCAGCTGCCAGGCTAGCTACTGGAGCACATGTTGTTGGCAATGTGCTGGTCCATGAGAGTGCTAAGATTGGAGAAGGTTGTCTGATTGGTCCTGATGTGGCCATTGGACCTGGATGTGTTGTGGAGGATGGCGTGAGGCTTTCCCGCTGCACTGTCATGCGTGGTGTGCGTATCAAGAAGCATGCTTGTATCTCAAACAGCATTATCGGGTGGCACTCAACTGTTGGACAATGGGCACGGATAGAGAATATGACTATCCTGGGGAGGATGTTCATGTGTGTGATGAGGTATACAGCAACGGCGGTGTTGTTCTCCCACATAAAGAGATCAAGTCAAGCATTCTGAAGCCTGAGATCGTCATGTGAGAGCTCTACAGTTTTAGCTACAGTACATTCCTAAGTTCTTTGACGGAAGGAGGACTGCAGATCCCCTTTTATAAACGATATTGCCTGGTATCTTCAGCCTAATGCAAAGTTGCAAACAGCTTCATACATGTTCGCTTGTTAAACTATTGACAATGTATCCTTGTTCTTTGTTGAAAAGTTTAGTACTTTGTGTTAGTCATATTTCACAAGTGATTGTGATATACTGAGCTTGGAGGTTTTGGATCCTTGATCTGCAGAAGTTCAATACAATTGCAAGAATAAGTTAGAAAAATGTGGTCCAAGGTAACTTTCAGTAGCAATGTTTGTGTGCTAAATGCTCTTCCGGAGAAATGTACACACATAAGCCCATTTGTGATGTAACCTAATATGGTCCGTGTTTAATCTTGTACCAATGAACATATACTATTGGTCTTTTGCCAATGAATATACTGTCATTATCGCCGTCTTCTCTTTAAATCATGCTAATATAGTCTGAAATTATTGTGCCGAAAGAGTGATGGATTATTGGTTCTGAGATAGTCAAACAGTCAAGTCAGTCATGCAACTGTAGCCAACAAAATGAGGAACCATACTTAGGGGTTTCATACCGTGCTACTTGTCCATCTATGAACCTCAGATAAACTGTGTCGATTGGAACTGATCTGCTCCAATTATTTCCCAGATATATTCCAGAATTGGTTATAGGCATATATAATAAATATGGCCTGAGTATGAAAAGCAACATCATAAATTTGTATCCCTTTCTCAGTTTCCCGTATTTTTCTTGTTAGGATAAATGCCTATCATGAGATAATCATACAATATTTCTGCAGTAGAAAGTTGAAATAACATCTCTTTCGGTTGCAATCCTTGTCTTTGGGCCCTTCGGAAGACCTGCTAGATCTCTATGTCCCTATCATATGAAGGATTGCTACAAGAAAATGGGGTGAAAAAAAATATGAAGTGGCTCGATGTGTCATTCTCAGGGGAACATGAGTTCAAAACTGACATCGGGAATCTATTGTTCAAAACGAGCAGCAATCGGCAACTCCATGAAGATGCAGCGCTCAGGTACCACAAGAAGATGCCGACCAGGTATATTCCCCAAGCAACAAAGCTATTATTTTGTCCAAAGCATTAGGAACAAATGTTTGTGGTTGCGCAAACTGGCTAATGGAGCATATATTCTTGCAAGAAGAGGTCATGTAACTCAAGTCCCAGAATTTTTAGAATTTCTAGTGTGATCTGCTCAAAAAATGAGCTTATATACAAAGAGAGCATTACAGGCAGCTTACACAAGGTCTTAATTCACAAGGAAGCAAGCAGCCAAAACATTACCAGAGCAGATGCAGCACTAAATGTACAACAAAGAAATGAAAATGCAGCAGCAACTTCGAATCTTCCACAAGGGAGTTGAGGATCCCTTTTGCAGAAGTATGCATCCCTCTCGAAAAGTACTACTACGCCTGCAGCTGAGCATGCAGCAGCAAATGAAAGAATTGTTGTTACCTGCATCATATAGTGCAATCAGTCAGAACATCACAAAGCCACATTCCAAAAGTTCAATATCAGAGATATAACGTGCTTCATAAAACGATGGCCAGTATGATTGTGTCTTCGATCCCACCATTCAAAAAATCATAGAAATTACTTGAAGTTCACAACTTTACATATGTTTCGGTCAGGTTCAAATCGGTACTGATCAAGGTGACACCAAAACTACTAACAAAACTAGGAAAAGATGCTTCAACTTCACAAACATGTAAAGCTAGGTATAACGGTGTACCTGATATTTTACATACCCGCAACAATCGAACAAAAATGGGATAATTTTACAGTCACTTATAATATCTAATGTGAAGCATGAACAGAACAAAACAGAGCATGAATATGTGGAGTGCTCAGCATGTTTTAAAGTACGGCAGGAATATTTTACATCCAGGTGATAAGGTTTATAGATCGAAAATGCTGCGGAAAAATGGGTAATTAATTTAGCTATACGATACAATAATTGGTGATTCTGGATGGTAGCAGAAACAAACAAGGATCAATAATATATAACATGGATAAAAGATGCCTTAAATAATTACCCAATCACCAACAACAAATAAGCTCATGAGAAAAGCTTGTTGAAGATCTCTTTTCAACATCAAGGCATAGCAATCAAGACATCCAAGCCCGAAGCTCCATAGTGCTTGTAGTCCCATAGATGCAATCAAGTAGCTGAAATTTGGCCGAAGCGGCAAAAGATGGGTTATGCAGTTGAAAACCAAGCCCTAAATGAACAAATGCATTGTATATCCAATTTCTACACCCAACAAAGATGAAACAAAAGGCCATCCATCAAGCTGAATGGAATAAAGGATGATATATACAATAATATTACAGTTGAAATGAACTACACATTTGCTTTCCTATATTTAACATTAACAATGACAAATCTTCAATTTGATCACTACAAGAAAATGGTGAAGTTTTAATCAGTATAGAGACTAGAGAAATGGTTGGAAAGACTGAATAAATTCTTGTGAATGTACCTACATACTGCAACGGGACCTCTCTTAGTGATGGTCAACCAACTCATAGGTTCAGTGCAACCAATTTGCTGGAATACTGGTCGGATGCCAATGTTTAAGGTAAAAACATGCTTTCATTTCAATTTTCCCAAATGCACAAACCGCATCAATTGACTAGGTGTCTTGTAAAAAAAAATAGTATATGTGGTACTATTATGAACAAGAAGAAGACGTCCACACTCCACAGGGAACTGTCCATATCCAATCACACGGCAGTTAATCAGGCAAAATAACAATGCTATATGCAGATACGGAGCAGATCCCATCCCATGACCGCACCATGACCCTCCCCGCAGATACGGAACAGAGATCACAATGCTCACGGGGCAGAAATTCAGGATTTCAGGGGATATACAGGTCGCAAGCAGTTTGGGACGGTACCAGAAGGCTGTGTAGTTGGTGAACCCGGGGGCGGAGGCCATGGCGCAGATGGACGCGGCGGCGAAGACGAACTGGCCCGCCCGCAGCGCCAGGCCGCCTGACGTCCCGGGGCGTCCGGCCAGTTCCGTCATCTAGCCGGAGCCGGCAGCAGGTCCTCCAGGCAGCCGCTTCCTCTGAAACGAAGCGAAGCGGTTGTGGATGCGCGCGGCGGCGCGGCGGGTCTCGGTGGGCGGCTTGCGCTTGCACGAAAGAGCGGCGGAAAAGCTAGGGCTTTCGGTGCTGGGGAGTGGGGACTCGGGAGGATTTGGGAACTTTCAAGGATGGCGGATGGGTGGCTTTCCTATATTTAACACTGCCACTGACCAGCACCGGCTTCTTGTTCCTGGGCCTCCTGGCAAAAAATATGCCAAGGACTCAAAGGCGTCAAGCGATCTGGTTCTGGGTTGCTGACTTGTTTGAGTTTAATGATCTGTGTGCGTCTCTTCTTTCAGTTAAAACGCGTCTGTGGGTCAACTGAGATTGAGAGTGACAATGCAGATGTTGGCATGGAGAAGAGGATGACAACCTCATCAGCACTGAAAATACTGGGAGAATTTGCCCTAGGACACCGTTAAAAGTTGACATTTGCTATCAACCACTAAAAACGCGTCGCTGCTCGGAGACACTGATAAACCGTGTACATTTGCTAGAAGACATTGCAAGCATTATTTTATCCAATTTAATTAGAGAGCCACCCGAAATGACAGATTTGCCCTGCTGCCTTATCTCCTCCTGAAGCCGTCCTCTTCAGAAGGCATCACGAGATTTTCTCCCTCGCGAGTCACCATCTCCACGCGGCGGCGCCGATTCCTCCCGGCGCCGACGCGCGGCCCCTCCCCGACGGCAGCCGCTTCGGCAGGGGCCCCTCCCCAACGACATCCGCGCCCGGCACGGGGCCCCGCGAAGGCCCCTCTCATTGCCTCCTGTCACGTTGGGGAGACAAGGGCGGCGTCGGAGATAGTGGGACGAGGCCGTCGACGACAGCGAGCACGAGACGACGCAGGAGGAACGAGCGGGCGTGGAGAGGGAGGAAGAGTAGTACGAGTACAAAGAAACCGCGGAGGCGGAGCTCAGCCGCGACGAGGACGAGTACGAGTACGACGAAGACAACGTCGTGAAGACGCCGCCGCCCGTTGGCCTCTTCTTCTTCTTGCTCTGCAGTTTTCCGGGAAAGAAGGACTTCCACCGAGTCTACCACGGCAGCTTCCGGCCGGCATGCTTGTGCTAGCGGCTCCAGCAGCCGTGCCCCCTTCCCTCTTCAGTTTCTCCAGGTGGTGCCATGCCTGGATGTGCCCATGCGGGCGGCGGAGCCACTTCTTGGCAGTCCACGGGCCATGAGCAGGCACCATGGCCTCGGCCAGTACCCCGCGTGCCCAGGAGCTGCAGAGCCGACGGAACTCCGGCGATGAGGGTCTCCCGGGACTGGAGAAAAATCGGAAGCGGCGACGGTACTCTGGGACGATGCAGAGTCAACAAGGGCAAACATGTCGTTCCTGTAGCTTTACATTAAATCTGAATATAATAGTGGATATAATGTCCTACGGCAAATTGCAATACATTTGCAGTGTCTTTTGGCATAGACACAATTGTTTAGTGGCCAGGAGCAAAAGTCACATTTGAACGGTGTCCTCCAGCCAATTTTGCCAAAATACAAAGTTTGCAGCCGAGAAGAGAGAACTTCCTTGATGTTAAACGCTGAAAACTTGACAGGCAGAAGACGCGAGGGCGACACGATGACGGCCGGCGGACGGGCACGGCACGGGTCTTTGGTGACTTTGTCCCGTCACTGCTTAGTGCTAACGCTGGTGATGCCTATAGTTAATTGCCTACTAGAAAAACCACCATTGTTTGCCTTTTTTTTATCTAGGTTAATTTCAAATCATTGTATTTAATTACTTAGAAAATAAGGACAGTAATAACCGATAGTAAAAATAACGTAAAGTTTATTGTCATCTCCTTGCATTAAGCATGTAGGATTCTAGATATTACATAGTCATATAGGAGTCTGGTCGTTGCATTGTACATAGTCTTAAAGGAGTCTGGATTTTGCATAGTGATCTAAAGATAGTTGTTTCACATTTAGCGACCAAAATATTGTTGTTTCAGACTGCAGGAACCACACAGTGTAACAAAAGACTATCAATCTCTTGAGTGTTAAGTATATTTCTCAAAAGATGATTCCATAGTAGCAAACAAAACATGAGGGCGACGGTCTTGTTTCCTCTGTACATTCCTTTGTTTTTGTACCTGTGGTAGAGAGGAAAATATAATAAATAGATGTGCATGGAGATCATATGAGAATCAAGTAATTTATGAAACACAATTCAAACAGCGCAAGAATGTCAGCTATCATCTTAAAGGATTATTTCATTTGTTCTTTGCAAAAAACAAACAAACAAATGTTCTAGGATTTTATTGGATAGTGTTTCCTATCAATGGTGGCTGTTGTCGAGAGGTAGCAGCATGGAGATGAGAAATGAAAGAAGGGTGCCTGTTTATTCCTTGATCACCTCTGCTTATAAAGAGATCTATGTGCATAATTCTCTCCTATATTCTCGCCTGTCTAATTCATGCTTTTCTGATTGATCCCTCACAACTTACATGCCTAATTGTTCAGTGTCATAGCTGTTGGCAAGCATAACAACAATGGCTACGTTTTGCTCCCTGCAGCCTGGACACTATCATATATGCTCACAGGAATTCACACAAGGTTGTTGTATTTTTGTGGACGTGGTGACAAATGTTGTGCTTCCACTATTAAGCTATGTGTCCCACGATGGCCAATTATCTATGGTGAACTTAACATGCCTATTTCAACATGTCCAACTGTTCTGTTTTTATAGGAATGAAATTCAACATGTGTGAAGATCTCTAGATTGGTTTTGGCTAATTGATGACATCCTTAGGACTAATCTCTCTATGCTAAGTGTTGTTTTAGTTGGAGATTGGTCAAGCCAAGGTTGATGCATGATGGTCATGGTGGATGGATCGAGATGATTCAAATGATGATCAAGTGCATGACTTAGAGTGGATCGAAGATTAAAATGGGCTCAAGGCAAAGGTATATCCATAGGGCCATTTTGATTTTACACTCAAGACACCATAGAGGGTGTGAGTGATTATAGGATCGATAAGCCGTACTATAAAGAGGGGAAAACTATCGTACATATCGATCCACATGTGCCTCTAGGTTCAAAATCATTTGCATGCATTCTAACCTAGAGAGCTAACTCCGTACTTGATGGAAAATATTTCGAAAATGCTAACACATGGTGTCGGGTGTTCTTCGAACGTGTCGGCAACAAGAATCAAGTGACGGAAGTCGGTTTGGAGCAAAGGCGAAGGAACGGCGACGAAACGGCGAATTTTTTCGGCCTTTCTGCGGCCGACCGGACGCGACGACCGAACCGTGACCGGAGCACGAGGCTCTGAATCGACGCCTCCGGTGAGTGCGTCTGGCGAGAGAGCAATTTTCGGGTGGATCGGCCGAGGAGCGGCCGGACGCACCGGCCGGAAGCTTCCGGCCGACCGGAAGCACCGCGTCGGACGCGACAGGACCCGCCAGCAGCTTCGGTCGCCGATCCGGTTGGGGTTGTCGGTTGTGGACGGACCCACCGCCGGACTCATCGGTGAGTCCGGCCGCAAGGCCCCGTCGGTCAGGCTGATTTTTTGGCGGCGATTGCACCCCAACGGCCACATTTCGTGGTGGGGGTATTTATACCCCTTTGGCCGGTTCTAGGAGGTCTCTTGGACATTTTGAATCAATCCTAACACCCCTAGAGCTGAGCACTCATCCTCCTCCTCACTCCTTTGCTTGAGAGCATTCATTCTAGTGAGTTGAGGTGATTCAAGTGCACATTGCTTTGATCTTTGCATCTAGTGGCACTTGTGGATCGTTGTGAGCCGGTGGTTTTCTTGTTGCTCTTGGAGAGCACCACTCCTAGCCGGCTTGGTGATTGGTGGAGGCGTTGGCAAGAGTTGGTGATTGTTCTTGGCCACCTCCGGTGATTTGTGAGAGGGTCACACACTCCTCGTCGGGAAGACAAAGTGTGAGTAATCTATTGCTCGTGTCTTGGGTACCTCTCATTTGCATTGGGTGCGAGAAGCCTAAAGGCATTTGGCTTGGAGTGAGCTCCACCTCGACCCACACGTGAGAAGGTCGGCACAACGGAGATTAGCTTGAGGGTGCTCAAGTGAACTTCGGGTTAAATCTTGTGTCTCCACTTGTCTCTTGGTGATTGGCTTCAATTTGGTTATCACATTGTTTCATCCTTGGTGATTGGATTGACTAGCCTCGACTTGTGGTATATCACCTCTACACTCTTGCATTACTTTCATATATCTTGTGCTAGTGTAGTTTGAGTAGACTTGCTTAGTTGCTAGAGTAATTAGCTTGTTCACCTAGTTGGTAAAGTAGTGACTTAGCCTTTGTGTGTGAATTAGAGACTATAGCAACTAGATTTGTCAATAGGAGGCTTGCCGACAAGTAGAGCTAGAGAAAAAAGCGATTTACGCTTTGTTATTTACTAACAAGTTGCTCTAGTGATTTTGTAGAAATTTTATTTGGCTATTCACCCCCCCTCTAGCCATTTAGGACCTTTCAATGTCTTTGCTTTCTTACATGACATGGATACATGAGGTCTTAATAAAATTCAAGCTCAAAAGCTTGAACAGATTACTAACATAGCTGCTGCATGTAAACATATTTAATATGTAGTGGGAAATTAAGTTTGTTGTGATTTACCATGATTAGGTAGTTCTCTGCCTTTTGGTTACCTGTGTTTTATCCTTGTTTATATACGATGTACTTGAATATATATACTTGTATATATGTATAGATATATAGATATACACAGGAATATACACGCAAAAAGATATAGTTTTTGTATTTACAGCTGAACAACAGAAAAAAAACGTAACTTAAATTAATAACTAATGTTAAAATAGCAGGAAAATACAAATAGATATTGGTTATTTGGTATTTCATACCTTTTTTTACTCCTTACACTTTACTTCTTTGCGATCAATTCTTCTTGATTTGTTGATTCCTGAAAATACATGGAATTTTTTTGTTAGAATAAGTACTGTTGAAATCGAAGTAATGGAAACACAATATAAATGTAATGTGCAGTAAAGAAGCTTTGTCCATTTTCATGGCTATTCTGTAAAAGCAGACGCATGTCCCCAGCCATGTGGTGTCCTTGCTTTGTCACGCTGTAGCTTGAAGCAAATGTCAGCAAATGTTCTTGCATCTCTATAAGTGGAAGATGGAGTGTTGAGTTCAGGTGATAAGGAAGATGGTGGTAGGGGAGCGACGCTGCGGGCTGGCGCCGTGGCTGGGGCGGACGCGGCAGGAAGGTCAGTGGACGGTGGCCCTGGTGTTGGTCGCGATGGAGATTTTTTCAGCGACTGCGACGGCGGCGACGGGGACGGGCAGCGGATTGGTTGCTGGTGTGTGTGGGCGTCCGCGCTATGCCGTCATATCCGGGACCGGGTTAGTTGGTGGTGTCACAGCCGAGGAGCTCGCTCCCGTGGCGGCAGCGGCGGGTGACCCGCGAGGCTCCAGCAGCGTAGCGCCGTGGCTGCAGGTTGGATGCGGAGGTCGATTTCCATGGCCTGGATGGACTCTGGAGGATTCAGGATGGTTCTTGAGGAGCGTACTTGGCCCTGTTTCTCACTGTTCGATTACAGCAGGAACGATCGTACGGCTTACAAATTGTTGGTGACGTGGCCCAATCTATGGCCGAGAAATGGACCCAGTTTTCGTTTTTAGAGATACGCGACGAAACTCCGGGAGCATTATTCGTGATGCCGTGCAGCGCCTGCGTGTGTTCTTTTGGTGATTTGTTGAAATAATGCAAATTGACTTGGGTCGTTCGGTTGGCTCGTTCCAGATTCCCCGGCCCAGAACAGTTTTAGGGCTTCTTTTCCATTGTCCTTTCTCTCAAGACTGCTGGTCTTCTTTTCATCTTGCCATACCTTCGGGTCAGACTACTCGGGACATTATACAAGCTCTGAAAGATCAACTACATGTTGCTTTCTTCATTGAAATTATAGTCACAATATGCTGGTCAATTTGGTGCTTAAGAAATGATGCCATTTTTCGCAATATCCCACACTAAGTTCAGAGATCCCGACAAGTGTTCGAGCAAGAGTTTGCCTTAGTTATTCTAAGAGCAAGGCCAAGTTTCCACCCTCTTATAGATCAATGGATAGAAAAACTTTTGTAATCTTGTTGATTTTCTTTGTTTCTTTCTATGTATCCTGATTGTAGTCTGTAACAACTTTATTTTAATAGAATTCCAGTAGGGGTGCAAACACCTCCTATTTCATAACAAAAACAAAAACAGTTCTAGTGCTATTTGAATCCACAATCTCTTACAACATAAAAAGAACAAAGAGGAGACATTATTTTTGGTGCGACATTCGCTTTTGAGTCTCCGCCCAACCGCCACCCCATGCGAACCCAAAGGGGAGAAAAGGAAATGAATCGTCCATGCGACCTAATAAAGGAAAGAATTAACCATGCAATAAAGGAAGAAAAAGGAAACGAATCGTCCATGCTACCTGATAAAGGAAGAAATTAACCACACAGGAAAGGAAAGAATTAACCACACAATAAAGGAAGGAATTAACCACCCACGTTGGTTGTTGCGATAAAAAATAGGAATAGGAAGGAAACCGCACCCCTCCCCATGCCCAAGCGAATTTAGAAGGTGCGATCAATCACGCCTCCCCACGCGCACACACAAATTTGGGACGGTGCGATCCTCTCCACCCATGCGAATTTGGAAGGTGTGATCAATCACACCCTCCCCACCCGCACGCATAAATTTGGACGGTGCGATCCTCTCCACCGGTGCAAATTTGGAAGGTGCGATCAATCACGCCCTCCCCACCCGCGACGTAAATTTGGAAGGTGCGATCCTCTCCACCCATGCGAATTTGGAAGGTGCGATCAATCACGCCCTCCTCACCCGCATGCAAATTTGGGACGGTGCGATCCTCTCCACCCACCCGCGAATTTGGAAGGTGCGATCAATCACGCCCTCCCCACACACACGTAAATTTGGAAGGTGCGATCCTCTCCACCCATGCGAATTTGGAAGGCGCAATCAATCACGCCCTCCCGACGCCCATGCGAATTTGGAAGGTGCGATCAATTACGCCCTCCTCACCTGCACGCAAATTTGAAAGGTGCGACCCTCTCCACCCATGTGAACTTGGAAGGTGTGATCAATCACGCCCTCCCTACGCCCATGCAAATTTGGAAGGTGCGATCAATCACGGAAAAAACTTGGGTGGCCGCGTGGCCGCATCAGATGCCTGGGTGAGCTCCCTCCCCAGATGCACGACGCGTGGCCGCGGCCCGCATCAGATGGCTGCCGAAGTCGAGCGTTTGCTATGGTAGAAATGAGTGCGTCCGCATATTAGGCTCGGCTCCCTCGGCTCCACTTCCCATCGCTCGGAAGTCCGATCGTCAAGATTTGTTCGCTTCGTCTTCATATGCCAATAGCAGAGGAGAACTATCCTGTCCACCATCCTAAATCTTCTGGTTGCCTGGCTGTTTTGGTTGGGAGGTTTTCGTTCCCCTTTGCACAAAGATACAATGAATGATAGTGCTCGTTCTTTTTGACCGAACCGGTCGGGTAGCCTCCGACCTCTCTTTTTTTTTAATTAAATGAATGGAATGGTACAAGAAAGATTACAAGGCTGCTAGGCCCAAAACAGGAAAAAAAAAGCAAAATCTATACATAACTATCTCTCCAAGATTGTAATGCAAGACGCCCGGAAGGTTTGGCCTTAAGACAAACCATACTAAATTTTTATATGAACACTCTTTTTCCATTCATCAAGTCCTGCTGTCCATTTTGAAAGATGATAGCATTTCTCGTTTTCTATAGGGACCAAAGCAAGTTACTGATCACTATTTCTCTGAAAATGATGCTGTTGAAGGTCTCTTTAGCCTTAATAAACATGTCAAAGGGCCTCAAATTGCTGTCCCGGATGATGTTCAGAGAATCCCTGAATGGACAATTGAAGAATAGGTGGAAATATGTTTCTTCACTGTCAAGATTGCAAAGCACACAACTATAGCTCGGCAAGAACATGTTTTTCCTTTTTAGCATGTTACGAGTATTCAGTCCATCTCTTACCAAAGAACCAAAAGAAGAATTTTTTATTTCCCAAATTGCTGCCGGACAGATCCATTTGAAGATGGGGGCGTTGGGACCGAGCCGATTAACACTTTGTAGGCCTTCTTACCGATGGTGCCTGTTCTTCAATGACTACATTCGATCACTTACAAACTGCAGTGGGCGGCGGCATCATGCAAACCGCAACAAGTCAAAATAAAGCTTCACTAGCGGGGACGACGATGCACGAGGCGGGCGGTGCCAAAGTAGGCTTGCTTCTCATGATCGCTGCGTTCAACGGCCATGGACCCGCTGCCCTCCCCGTTGCCGACCACTGCGTGCCGGGCGCGAGGTTACGATGGTCGGTGGGGATCGCCCCTACGTGTCGAAGCTTCGGTCATGGGCGAGCGCCGTCCATTCCGAGCATCTCCGGATGCCCTTGCTTTTTGTCAATGGCGGCTCTCGCGTTGAGGGGGGTCGCCGACGGTCCTTCCGAGTTCATCCGCGCGGCGGCGGCGAGGCGCGCGGCGCGGGGAAAAGTGAAGCGAGCCGAGCCGGCGTCGTTGCTAAGGAGCCGACACGACGTGAGGCAAACGAGCCGGGAGGCAGAACTTTGCATCGCTGGCGTGCATCCGTCCGATGGCAAGCTAGCCCACGTGGCCGAAATCTAGAGGGGGAGCTCACCAAGGCGCACGCGGAGCCCCCAGCGCACTCCAAGTTTTTTCCATCAATCACGCCCTCCCCACCGATGCGCGAAATTTGGAAGGTGCGGTCTCTCCGGCCTCCTCACCCGCACGTAAATTTGGAAGGTGCGGTCTCTCCGCCTCACCACCCGCATTCAACGGTCAAGTATCGCATACAGGCCCTTGATAATATTATCTTAGGAGAATTACGAAGAAGCCCATAAAATAGAGTTTAAAAGCCGCGATATACATGATTGATTGTGTTACTTTCACAAAAATTATATAGATTAAATGTCACTTTAATATCATTGTTTAATTTCATAGTATTGTTATCTTATCATGCGATCCATGTGTTTTTATATAAAATTTAGTTATCCCGTAACAACGCACGGAGCGTTTAACTAGTAAAGAATAAGGTCTAGTTGGATTCTTTCCGTTGGGTCATTCCTTGGTAACCAAACAAGCTCGGTAGAGCCACGGCAGACCCTCTGCCTCATCATCAAATACCAATAATAAAATAATGCATGCAGGTGCCGTCTTATGCGTTCGTCGCATTGCAAATTGCAAATTCATCAATGTTGCTAGTAGTTACCAGATCGTCAGAAAAAAAAAAAGTTACTTTGTTTGCTTCTTTCTCCAGCTCCACGTACGACGGAGAGAGAGCGATCAAATCCAGGGGACGGCACGACGGACAATAATAGGTAGCCGCCGTAATTAATCGTATTTGTGCCGTGCACGAACACGCACACGCCAGCAACTTTATATTAGCCTTTTCTTAGTGGAAGTTACAAGTTTCCTTTTGGATGGGAAATTCAGAATTTTGGGTTGGTGAAATATTTTGGGTTGGCCTATTGTAGTACTTTTCATTTTGTATTTGATAATTATTGTTCCATCGTGGACTAACTAGGCTTAAAATATTCGGCTCTCGTACTTTTCAACTAAACTGTGCAATTTGTTTTTATTTAACTATATTTAATGTCTCATAAATGCGATAAAAGATTCGATGTGCCGGTGATCAGAAGACTTCAACTGAACACATCATTTGTCACGCTGCAATGCACCAGTGACCAGTAATAACTACCACCACCACGGAGCCCCGATCGAACGACCCCACCACTCCCTCGTGCTGACTGTGCTTGCGAGTTTGCCACGAAGCTCACTGCAAGAGAAAGAGCTTCGTGTGTGAGTGTGTGTCCGTGTGTGTGAGGCAGAGTAGATGGCGAGGCGCTTCGTGCTCAACACCGGCGCCGAGATCCCCTCGGTGGGGTACGGCACCTGGCAGACCAAGCCGGACGTGGTCGGGGACTCCGTCTACGCCGCCGTCAAGGTTCCGCACAGCCGCGCCGTCCACTCGCCCATACCTCCTCTCTATACCTCACGCGCTTTGATTTCTTCTGATCATCATCCCCCCTGCTCTAGTTCCTTTTCTGAGATTTTTTTGGACCTCCCGGCTTGCAGGCAGGGTACCGACACATCGATTGCGCCAGGGCGTACGGCAACGAAAAGGAGGTAGTAATAATCACTTCTGCATTCCAAGCATCATCACTCACGACTACTACTGTACTTTATATGCTTGTCTCGATTCAAATTGATTGATTACGTAGTAACCATTATTGGAGTAAGGAAAGAGTAACATCCACTTCCCGTTCGGATTATCCAGATTGGTTTGGCGCTGCAGAAGCTATTCCAAGAAGGTGTGGTGAAGCGTGAAGAATTGTTCATCACATCTAAGCTATGGTATATACGCTCAAAGCTTCAGGGCTGATTATCCAGATGTTTATCAATTCATCACTTTCTTGTAGGAATTTCTTTGCAATTCAAGTTTAGTGTGTATCCAGATGCTCGTTTAGGAGGTTTATATTTTCCCTCATGTCTAATTGATCTGTGATTGGCTATATGTTTTAGGCATGATCATCATGCTCCAGAAGATGTGCCGGAGTCACTTGACAAAAGCCTGAGCGACTTGCAACTTGACTACTTGGATCTTTACCTCGTATGCATCTTCCATTTCAGACTCATGTTTCTTTTTCCTTTTTGAAAAATTGCCAGGAGCTCTGCTCTGCCTTTCTATTAAGAGGGGAAAAAGAGTTTATCATGTACAATCAAAACCAGGGTAAAACATCCTGGGGAGCAGAGTCATGTTTCACTACCTATTTGCTCTAATCTTACCTATGCCTTTTTACTATCTCACTTTATTATGTACTTATATGCTCTTTTTTCCTTCTTTATTACCGAGGCATTTGAACATTTCCTTTTAGTATAAGCAGAGTAAACTCTTAAAAAAAATAAGGCACCCCAGCAAGCAAGGGGTATTGATCTGGATCGCAATATAATAAACCTAAAATTTTAAGAGGTTTATTCGACATATATGTGCTATCCATGCCAATCCATTGGTCAGTAAATCTATATTTATAATCCGGAATCAAGATCCTCTATTGTCCATGGATATGTGGGTTCCTATTCTGTAATGTAGTCATTCACACCCACATCCAACTCAATGAATGTCCAAGCGCCCACCATTTAACACACATACATGTTTCTCTATATGGTTTGCTACAGATTTATATTATATATTTTGTGTGAATTGGTTTATTATATCAATGTTACTGTGGGTATCATGTTTGGCATCCTGAATACATTATAGAAAAGATATTATATGTTTGGTGAATTTGACCGGTTTTTTAATTGAATTATGTTTTTTCTTTGACATAGAGTAAGATGATTACCTATATTGGAGCTATTTAACATTATTTTAATGATTTTTCATGAATGATTTTGTAGATCCACTGGCCATTTAGACTCAAGAAGGGGACCAATGCGAGTAGCCCTGATAACTTTTTCTTCCACCTGACATCCCAGCTACTTGGGGAGCAATGGAAAAATTATATGATACTGGCAAAGCTCGCGCAATCGGTGTGAGTAACTTCTCAACAAAAAAATTGGGTGACCTGCTTGCCGTAGCTCGTGTACGTCCAGCTGTTAATCAGGTGGAATGTCATCCGGGTTGGCAGCAAACTAAGCTCCATAGCTTTTGTCAGTCAACTGGTATTCATCTCACTGTAAGTCTGCAGCACACTTAAGGGGCTGACTTGCTTAAGTTAAACATTAAAGGGCTACTTTTGTTCTTATTCTTACTTACTTTGTACCTGCATTTTGTAGGCGTACTCGCCGCTAGGTTCACCTGGTTCGGCTTGGTTGAAGAGTAACGTGCTGAATGAACCAGTCGTCACCTCGATTGCAGAAAAACTTGGGAAATCTCCTGCACAGGTGGCCCTGCGCTGGAATATTCAGATGGGTCACAGTGTACTACCAAAGAGCCTGAATGAAGGAAGGATAAAGCAAAATCTTGATGTTTATGATTGGTCTATTCCAGATGACTTGCTTGCAAAGTTCTCTGAGATTAAACAGGTCTGTGTTGCTCTTTTTAATACTCATTAAATGACGAGAATGTTGCATTTTGATATTTTTTTATTATGAATTAGACATCTTTATAGGAGGAGATTATATTTTGAAATTTTACCATGTGAAAATTCATAGGATTACCCTGACAACTGATAATTTGCTAGAATCTAGTCTTTGCATAGATCTTTTTTTTTTTTGTTGCCTGAACATGATAAGAAAAAGCATCATGACTCCTTGTGATACCAATTGCTTCGTCGAAGAAGTAGCCGTAACACAATTTCCAAATGTTTGATGCAGCCTTGTTTAGTGCCGTATAGTTCTTTCTCCAATCAATTTTGTTCAGGCATAGGCATAATATTATCATTTTTCCCTTTTTTTTTTGTTTGTATTTTCAGTGGGAAAAAACAGTTCAGAGGACCATTTTGAATTCCTCTAGACTTTTTCAAATCAATTTATCTCGTTATTATTTACTTTCTCGTAGAGTTTTGTTTTCATAGTGCAGACTCTGCAGAGTGCATCTGACTACTACCTTATTTTGTGATCTTCAGGTTCGGCTGCTCACAGGCAACTTCACGGTTCATCCACGGAGCGTTTACAAGACCCTTGAGGAGCTCTGGGACGGGGAACTTTAGCATCGATCTTGGAGTTAAAAAAGCACTTGTCACGAGTCACGAGCTAATAAGCGATCTCATCCCTAGTGTCACCTTGGATGTTGGTTTTATGTTTTGAGTGAACCAGCTAATCACCCTGGCTGCACCAGTGCTACCAGTACGTATCTGCATCGGACAATTGGCATCGCCTATACCGCTTAATGAAAACACGCAACGGCGCTGGTCTTCCAAAAAAAAAAAAAAATTGGCATCGCCTATATGTATGTACACAGTGTTACAGTATATTTACTTATACATGAGGATAATAACTTATCTGTGCCTGTGAATATGATTAGCACATTAACACTATTGTGCCTGTGCTGTGCGTAGCCTCTAGCACTGCACATTGCACAAAACAAATGCCCGTTTTGAACAATGCGCGTTGGCGATGCTCCAACAAAAAAAGGAAATGTTTTTTTTTTTTTTTTTGAGGGAACTTCCACTTTATTTATTCATGGAAGAGTACTTGATTACAAACGCCGAAGGCGGCGATAAAAACCAGACATGTCTCTTTGTCTCTAATAGCAAAGAACTTCTAGCTATGCAATGAGCATCTACATTCAATCTCCTATTTTCGTGTACAAAATTTGCATGTAGAAATTCTTTTGCTTTCTCCTTGATTTCTTTGACGATCTGTCCATACAGGCCCATCCTCGGACCCCTCAAATTCCTTATCATGTTCTCGCAAATCCGACACAACCGTGATGGAATTTGAGTTAATATCTTCGCGAGATCCAACCCTTCCCCGCAAGCAAGGGCTTCAATTGTTTCGTGGTCTCTTATCCCCTCCATAACCAAAATCAAGCACCCAAGAATTTCCCCTCCGGGTCTCTTGCTATCGCCGCCAAAGCCGACCTTCGGGAATTCTTGGAAAGAGCCGCATCGTATTTACCTTCACCATACCCGCCCGAGCGGTACTGCCCTCTTGCGAGCTCGGTTGCACCACGCCTGGGCACGCCATGGGCTTAAGCTCTTGTAGATCCTCACAATACTTATTGACAAATATATGCGTTGACAAGGGACTTTGATACACGCCCTCGTGAATAGCTTTCCGCCGTGCATACCAAATTGCCCACAATGTCATCGCAACTCGATTGCGTCTTCGTGCGGCGGGGTTTCAAACAAATTCGTTATCCACCCCTTCGCATCAATTTCTTGTGTCTTGCATAAGTGCTCACCTATCTCTTCCTTCTCTAGTGCCCACACGCACTTAGCCATGTAACACTCAAGCGAAGAGTGCCTCCATGAGTCATCCTCCCCACAGATTGGACACTTCGCATTATCCGCCATGTTTTACGTGGTGAAGAAGATCACCGATGGTATAGAAACTTTGGCTAGCCGCCATAGAAAGATGCTGATTTTGGAAGGTACTTTGACTTGCCATAAAGATTTCCACTCCATCTCTTCTTTCTTTCTATCCGATCTTGAGGCGTTCGAAGCTAAACACCTCGATAGCTCAAAGATTCGATATGCTCGATCTAAGCTGTAAACACACCATTCTTCTCATGATGCCATGCCCAAAAGTCGGTTTGAATCCTATGGCTCAATGGAATGCGAGGATGATCTCTCGCATCCCGGCCTGCGAAGAAGAATTGTTGCACTTTCTCGACGATCCCACGACTTCATGGTGTGATCAATTAATTCGCTCACCATCACCGGGCGGATTAGAATCCATGCCGGGATGGGCGTCGCGATACCATCAACGGGAAGCCGGTCATCGGACCATACATGTGTTGATTCACCATCTCCAATTCTTCCGACAAGCCCCTTGATGAGAACCTCTCTTCCTTCCAAGATAGAGCGCCACACCTTGGGCGGTGAATGTCCCAAGGCGGCATTTAGGAACTCGATATCCGGAAAGTATACCGCCTTGAGTACCCTAGCACTCAGCGTGCTCGAGTCACACAACACCCTCCATGCTTGTTTTGCGAGCAAAGCCAAGTTGAAAAGCTCAAAATCTCCGAAGCCTAAACCCCAAGAAATTTTGGCATAACTATATCATCCCATGCAACCCAAAGATGTCTTCCTTTTACCTTCTTTGCTTCCCCACCGTAAACTTCGACTAGGCTTGTCGATGTTTGCATAAGCCCCTGGGTAGCTTGAAACATGACATAGAATAGGTGGGAATCGCTTGCACCACGTATTTGATCAAGTACTTCCTTGCCACCGGCCGAAAGACACCGGCTCCATCCAACCTTGGATCCTCGCCCACACCCCGTCTTTTAGGTATTTGAATGCACCATTAGACGAGGAACCCACATCCGATGGCATCCCCAAATATTTTTCATTAACACCTTCATTGTGAACATTGAGGATTGTTTTGATATCATCTCGACACCCGATGACATTTCTTGGCAAAGTATATTGAAGATTTCTGCTCATTTATCATTTGCCCCGAAGCATCACAATATAACTTCGAGTCTCCTTCATTGTCACCGCACTCTCACTATTTGCTCCAAAGAACGCCAGGTCGTCATCCCGCAAAGAGAAGGTGGCTCACCATAGGTGCTGATGGCGCAACCTTGATACCCTTGAGTTCCGATGACTGAACACGATTTTTTAAAAGGCACGAAAGGCCCTCTGCTGCCAGTAAAAACAAATATGGAGAGATTGGGTCGCCCTGACGGATCCCTCTGGTCGGTCTAAAATTCTCCAACACTTTACCATTTAACAAGACCGAAAAAGAAACTGTTGAGACTAACCTCATTACCAAATTCACCCAAAGCTGATGAAAACCCAACTTTGTCATTATTGCTCTCAGATAACACCATTCAACTCTATCATAGGCCTTCTTCATATCCGTTTCAAGGCACAACATCCGAGATCTTTTTGCCTTAACTTGCTTCATGAAATGCAAACATTCATAAGCCGTGATAATATTATCAGTTATCATTCTACCTGGAACAAAAGCGGATTGCTCCTCTGAGATGATATCAGGCAGGATAATTTTCAGCCTATTAGCAACCACCTTCGACACAATTTTGTAAATGACATTGCACAAGCTGATGGGCCTAAACTGACTCAATTCTTCCGGACTAGCCACCTTTGGTATAAGCACGATAAACGTGTCATTAATGGTAGTCAGATCATCTTCCCCACGTAAAATCCCCAAGACCGCCTCTGTAATCTCTTTGCCACATAGTGACCAGTGCCTCTGGAAAAAATGCGCGGGGAATCCGTCCGGGCCAGGAGCTTTTGTTGGGGCCATTTGAAACAACGCCAACTTCACTTCCATCTCTGTAAATGGTGCCACCAAAGCCTCATTCATCTCGGTTGTAACCTTTGTCGGGATCGTATCAAGCACCGCCCGCATATTTGTCGTTCCTTCGATGTGTAAAGGTTCCTATAGAAGGACGTCGTCATTTCACCCACCTCATTCACGTCGAAGTCAAGTCACCGATTCGCTTTTCTCAAGCTTTTGATCATATTTCTCTTCCTCCCGGCTAGCCCGAAGATGGAAGAACTTTGTATTTTTGTCTCCGGCAAACAAGCCATTGGATCCCGGACCTTTGCCTCCACATTATTTCCTCCTCGTGATGGAGCTCATTGATCTCTCAATAAGCTTCAATTCGGCGTGCGAAGCGATTACACGATCGGGGAGCAGGTTGAATTCTATCCAGTTCCTCCTTGAGTCTTCTCGGCTCCGTCCGATATTGCCAAAACTTTGCCGCTCCCATCCGCTTAGATGGCTTGACACCCGGGACAACTTTGTTTCAGCTCTTGCATCGAGCTCACTACGCCCGCTTTGAGCCCATGCTGAGATAACGATGACGGGAAAGTGTCATGATCTTCCCACATTACTTCATACAAAAACGAGCCGGCGTCCTCTCACTTCTTGCCACCGGCTGCCATGTTAGCAAAATAGGGCCATGGTCGGAGGCCGCGCCGCCATATTATGAACACCGCCCGGCGGAAAGCGTGAGTACCAATCGCATGTTGCGTGAGCGCGTCGAGTCTCACCCGAAAGCACCTCCACTAACCTTTTTTTCAAAAGTCCATGATCTTCCCGCGGTAGCCAAGGTCAACCAACCCGCATACATCGTCATCTCTCGGAAGGCAGCCATCTGCGGCCGCACTTCTCTCTTGTACCCCTACATGTTCCTCATCGTAGGACTTCATTAAAGTCACCAATGCACAGCCCAAGGCGGATGCGAGGATGCTTTGATGAATTTCAACGCATCCCAAGTTTTATGACGTTCTCCAACCTCGAGCTTCCCGTAAACACAAGTAATTCTCCAAGGGGGCCGTTTCCCTCGTGATGATTGCATCAATATGGTACCGTGAAAACGGTAACAAGGACACACACCGATATTATTATTCCAATAAATTCCTAATCCACCGCTACGGCCGACACTACTTACAAATAAAGCATTGTCATAGCCTAGCGTCTTTTAAACCTCTACTCGCGTCTTGTGCGCTTGAGTTTCAGGACAATGTAATAGTAGGGTTGGCTTTTCTTCGCAAATTCGCGAAGCTCCTTGACCGTCGCCCGCGTTGCCAATGCCGCGACAGTTCCACGCCAAGCAACTCATTGCTCCTGGCGGTACTCCTCTAGGGAGCCCGCCTGTTGAGTTTGCATATCATCTTGGAACATATGTCCACGCCTCGCTTTCTTCCTCTCTCTAGGCGATTTGTACTTTGGGGTGGTGGGGGATCCCCACCTCCTGTCATTGCCAAGTCGTTAGTTGCATTACCACCCATGCTCGACGCCGGTTTTCTTTGGGCTCGAATTTGTGTCTTCGTCTCCTTGCTACCAAAGATCGGCCCCGACGATGTTCGCTTCCTTGATCCCGAATTGCTACTCGCCGGTTTCTCTTTTTCCTCCAAAAAGGAGTTCTTCCTCTTCCTCGAGATCGCCGTTCTACCACCACGGCTAGACCTAGCCGGGTTAGCAGGTTGCTCTCCACGGCCACCCTCGAAAAGGCACGAAATCTTGGTGTGCCCGGCCTCCATGTATCAACACTTGCAACCATCCGGTCCCCCAAACCGAAGGTCTTCAAGCGCATGCTCGCTTGATCTCGCACTCCAAAGCATTATGACCCATGAGGCCACAAGAAACACGTAAACGAGGGAGCTTCTCATACTTTACTTGAAGGGATTATCTTCTCCTTCCCTTCGGGGCCAAAGAGACCACCCTCACCAAAGGTCTCTCAGACAGTAAGAGAACCCCGGCTCGGTGGAATTCACCGTTCCTCGTGTTTACCGCTCTTGTCTCCACTTCTTTCACTTCGCCCACTTTAGCGCAAGTCGGGTAAGAATCGCCTCGGTGCGATAGAGATGAGGAAGCTTGTGGATCGGATCCATGCAATCACCTTATTGGGGATCACACTTCGGCACCGTGGTCGCACCGTCAAACTCCTCCAACATCGAGCATACCCCGAAACGACTGGGGTCCTTCCTCCATGATCCTCTTCCAATCACCCAGCAAAGTGAGCACGAATCACAAACAAGTTCTTCTCACTAGATCGAAACTTCACCTCTTTAGCGGGGTTCCATGCCGATCTCATGGTGGTTTTCGAGCGACGTTACACTCGAATTTGGCCGTCGTCAAGAGCTCCCGCCCGCCGCCATCCACTTCACCTCGGGAGAGTCTCCGGTCCCTCCCGCCGCCACCACACAGTCTTGCTCGCCGCGCTCGGTCTCAACTTGCTCGGCGAGATCGCCGACATCCGGTTCCTCTCTCACGTCACCCATCTTGGAGCTTCCCCGCCGCCATGGTCTCTTTAACCCTAGGTCCGCGAGACAAAGAACGCCGAGGTGTCGGCAAATCCGACAAGCTTCACTTCCCTTTATCACCCCAAACGTTCACATGAGGGGTTCGGGTCGAAAACGGCCGAGCTGAGTGGAAACCCCGACGA
>JADLZK010003632.1:0-95450 GCA_015847255.1 Hyparrhenia diplandra
AGGAGGAAGAAGGCTTGGGAGAGGGGAAAGTATGCGATTTAACCGTAATACCGAATCAGAACCGAATCGTAATAGTTGATTACAAATGACTCGATGCCTCCTCCGCTACGAGGGGATCAGAATATGTAGGAAGCTGCTCACAGCCATTCTGGACCTATTACATTCCTGTTGGGCCTGACTGTGCGAGCGGGCCGGGCTGGCGCGCCAATGCCAGGAACGGCCTCCTGGTGCCTTGGTGATATAGTGATCGTAACATCCTCCTCTCCTTGTGAGGCGGCATGCCCCCATGCCGGCGCGTTGGGAAACCTCTGCTTCAGGGGCACCAGAGCTTCCCAGGTAGCCATGGAAGAAGGCATCTGGGACCACTGAACCAGCACCTCTTCGACGGGATGAGCGCCTTCAGACCAGCGACGCTGTAATATAGCCACAGGCACCTGCATAGCGACCAAGTCAGAAGGAAGTGTCGAGCAGAAGGGATTTGCACTAGTAGACTTCTTCAGCTGCGACACATGGAACACCGGGTGGATAGAAGATTCCGGTGGAAGCTCCAGGCGATATGCCACGTCGCCAATCTTCTCAGTAATGCGGTAGGGACCGAAGAAGCGGAATGCCAGTTTCTGGTGAGCACGTCGAGCCAGGGAACTCTGCACATATGGCTGGAGCTTGAGGAACACTGTAGTGCCCACGTCAAACGAACGCTCCGAACGCCCTTTATCAGCTTGGCGTTTCATTCTTTCGGACGCCCGCTACAGATGTAACTGAATGAGGTCTTGAGCTACTTCTCTGTCCTTGAGCCACGATGACAAGCTTGGAATTGTGGTGGCATCAGAGATATCCAGGCCAAGATGCCTAGGAGGAAAGCCATACAAAGCCTGAAAAGGAGAACACCCCAAGGCCGAGTGGACACTAGTGTTATACCAAAACTCTGCCGCCGTCAACCACTTAGACCAGCTACGCGGGCAGGAGTGAGCAAAACATCTCAGGTAGGTTTCAAAACACTGATTCACCCGCTCCGTTTGGCCGTCGGATTGTGGATGGTAAGAAGAACTGCGCTGTAGCTTGACTGAAGCCAACCGGAACAACTCATCCCAGAAATTGCTTGTGAAGATACGATCACGATCCGAGACAATGAACAACGGCAAGCCATAGAGCCGATAGATATGATCAAAGAATACCTGTGCCACGGATTCTGTTGAGTACGAGTGACGGAGAGGAATGAAATGAGCAAACTTTGTAAACTTGTCAACGACAACCATAACTGAATCTGCAGTGCCTGACAGTGGAAGGCCTTCGACGAAATCCATAGTAAGGACTTGCCAGGCACCCTTGGGTATCGGCAACGGCTGGAGGAGACCTGGGTATCGAGCGCGGTCGGGTTTGGCCTGTGCACAGACAACACAAGCCTGCACAAACTGGAGGATGTCCTTGCGCATGCCTGGCCAAAAGAACACCTGACGGACCTTCTGTAGTGTAGCAGGGGCTCCGGAGTGGCCACCCACAGGGCTGTCATGCAGAGCCCGAACAATCTTGTGCTGCAACAGCCTATTGTCGCCTAACCAAATCCTCTGTTTATGATACACAATACCATTGCGAAGAGTGAACGGTGGCTGCTCGGGCTGGAGGGACAACTTGGCCAGAAGTGCTTTAGCGGCAGCATCAGATTGATACCAGGCTGACAACTCAGCCAACCATGTATGGACCGGTGAAGAGATAGCTAGCACTTCCTGAGTATGAGGGCGGCGGGACAGAGAGTTAGCCACAGCATTATCGACGCCCTTCTTGTAACGAATCGAATACCGGAGGTCGAGAAGTTTGGTGAAGGCCTTCTGTTGCCAAGGAGTTTGCAGCCGCTGCTCAGACAGATGGACGAGACTGCGGTGATCAGTGTGGATAACGAACTCTGATTGCAACAAGTAATGCCGCCACTGCTCCACGGCCATGACAATGGCCAAATATTGCTTCTCATATGCTGAGAGGCCCAATGTACGTTTTGCCAACGGCTTACTTAGGAAGGCCAGAGGATGACCATCTTGCAGAAGAACGGCGCCGACCCCGCCCCCAGAAGCATCGGTCTCAATATGGAACTGCTTTGTGAAGTCTGGCAGGGCGAGAACAGGAGCAGAACTTAACGCAGTCTGTAAGGTCCGGAATGACTCCTCATGTCTCGGTGTCCAGATAAACAACGAATACTTCTTGAGTAATTCTGTTAATGGCTGTGCAATGATACCGAAGTGGCGAATAAACTTCCTATAGTACCCGGCGAGCCCGAGAAACCCACGCAATTCGCGAACAGAGGTGGGCACTGGCCAGGTCTGAATGGCGGCAATCTTGGCCGGATCAGTGGAAATGCCCTGCTCACTGACAATGTGCCCCAGGTAGCTGACAGAACGCTGAGCGAAGGAGCATTTGGAGAGCTTAATCTTCCACTGGTCGGCCGCAAGTAGTTGGAACACTGTATCAAGAGGCTGCAGATGTTCTTTGTAGGTGCGGCTGTATACCAAAATATCATCGAAGAACACCACAACAAATTTCCTCAAGCCTGGCGCTAAAGTATGGTTCATAGCGCCCTGGAAGGTGCCCGGCGCGTCTGTCAAACCGAATGCCATGACACGGAACTCATATTGACCTTGGTGCGTTTGGAATGTCGTCTTGAACTCGTCGCCGGGGTTGATCAAAATTTGATGAAAACCCGCGCGAAGATCCAAGTTAGAGAACCAACTAGCACCATGTAATTCATCCATTAACTGATCGAAAACAGGGACAGGAAATTTGGACTTGGCGGTGATTGCGTTGAGCTGGCGAAAGTCGACACAAAATCTGTAAGACCCATCCTTCTTCTTTACCAACAGCACCGGCGAGGAGAACGGGCTGCGGCTAGGCTGAATGATGCCTTGCTCAAGCATTTGTTTCACCTGACGCTCAATCTCATCCTTGAGCCCCGGTGGGTAGCGGTATGGGCGAGTGAACACTGGTTGAACACCCGGAAGTAGAGGAATCCGATGATTACAGGCTCTGGAAGGAGGCAACTCAGTGGGTTCCTGGAAGACTGAATCATATTGATGCAGCAAGGCGCTGATTTCAGACGGCAGAGCTACCGACTGGGAAGGAGATTGGTCCAATTCTGTAGTAGCACAGACTTGCAAGTAAAGACTCTCTGGAGCGACTGAATACTGTCCTTGGAGAAGAACATAACTGCCTTGATGAGGAACAGACATCCACTTCTGAGTCCAATGAACCAACATAGGGCTGTGAGCCTCAAGCCAATCCATACCAACAATCACATCATAGTTGGACAAAGGAAGCAAGCGAAATGAGGACTGAAACGTGTGCCCATCTATAGTCCACTGGATGTCGTGTAGAATACCTGGGCTGTCCTATATACCACCTCCAGCCACTTGTACACGAGTTGGTGATGAACTCATAGCAGAATGTGGAAGCTGCGAAGCCACTGTGGAACTCAAGAAGGAAGATGAACTGCCAGAATCAATCAGAATAGAGACAGGTACCGAAGCAATGAGGCCCTGAAACTGCACAGAACGGGAATGAAGAGCACCCCCCACAGCAGACTTAGAGACTGCCATCAAAACTTGCTCAGTAGCCTCTTCCTGTGCCACAGGCATATAGACCTCATCTTCTTCATCATTGAAATCCTGCCAGATCATGTCAACTGCCATTAGCACCTCAGGAGCACACCTATGTTCGCGTGTCCACTTGGTAGCACATTTGAAACAAAGGCCCTGAGCCCGACGATAAGCCTTGAGAGCACGCAGGGCTGAGTCAGCAGCCGGCGGAGTGGCCGACGAAGTGCTGATGCCGGGGGCTGCAGGTTTGTCACCCACTGGTGCTTGGAGCAGGGGTCCTGACTGCCTGAGCCGCGAGGAAGAAGACCAATCACCCGGTGAGCGTCCTTGACGGGCAGGTTGAACTGCCATTTCTTCCTGCAACAACGCAAGACGGCAGGCAGTATCCAGTGTGGTAGGATGATGCATCGCAACAATGGAACGAATATCGGATCTAAGCCCATCAATGAAACGTGTAACATAGAAGAGTGGATCAGAATTTGGAGAATAGGTGGTGAGCTGATCAACGAGCTGGCAATAGGCTGTAACGTAAGCGGACACAGAGGATGTTTGACGCACATTGAACAACTGACGCAGAAGCGACTCGTGCTGATCCCGATCAAATCGGTCATGCAGCAACTGACAGAAGGACTCCCAGGTGGCGGTGGGCAGCAAGGAGGACACCGACTGGTACCAAACCGCTGCCGGGCCTTCCACATAGTGTTCGACCAGACCAATCCACTGTGACTGATCGACACCATACATCCGAAAGTATTTCTCACAACGAGAACGCCAACGACGAGGATTGTCACCGTCGAAGGTGGGGAATGGGACCTTGGGCAAACGATTGGACTGGGCTCGTTGATCATAAGGTTCAGGTGGTCTGGGTGGTTGATATGGTGGTGGAAGAATTGGTGTGGGACGGAATGGCTCTGGAGGTCGTGGTGGAGGGTAAGGGTAGTACGGATTGGGGTTATATGGTGGAGGAAAGGTGTCTGGTGGCCGTGATGGAGGCGGAAGGACTGACGAACCCCATGGTAGAGCATCGCTAGAACCCAGAGGAATTGAAGGAATTACAGGAGGTGGACGAGATGGAAACATACCAGATGAAGGAAACTGGACCCCGGCCGTCACAGCCGATGGTCCGACGCGGTGCCCAACAACGGGCGGGTCGGCGGGAAATCCGGCAGATGGGCGCGCGGCCGCCAGTTCAGGGATGGACAAGGGAATCGGGCTGCGAGGCATTCTGTCGAACACCTCGGGCGCGCGATTTGGAACCCCTCGGCGCACATCCTGCTGAACCTCGTGGACCAGGCCTTTCATGAAGGGCCGCCACGACTCGATGTTACCAACAGCAGACTCAGTGTGCGCGACGCGCGTCGGCCCTTCCTTCGACGTGTGCGGTTCGGAGGCCCTCGAGGTCGACCAGCCGGCTATTGAACTCCGCATCTCGGTCAATGTAGGATGCCTCAATTGTGTTGAGACGCGCCTCCACCGCACCGATCTGAGGATCCGCTGGCGCAGCCTCAAGGTCGGAGAGACGACGTGATAGGGACTCCATCGCCCACTACGCGGCTGCTCCATCGCCGCCCGGGGTACCGCGAGGCGCCGCAGCCGCACCATGAGCGGTCTCCAGAGCGAGGATGCGCGCGTCGACGGTGACGGCGCGAGCCGACATCGCGTCGAAACGGGACACCATGGCGTTGTAGAGGAGGCGCAACTGAGGATCGGTCGGAGCGGCCTCCCCCGGCGCATCGGGCGGTGACGGATCGACGACCGAAGCATCCTCGGTGGGCTGCGCCGCCACCGAAGCGGAACTCGAAGCAGCGCCGTTCGTCGCCATGGATCGCGGCCGACGAGAGTATAGGGAGGTGACCGGGGGTATGTAGTGGAAGGGATCCAGGACCACGACGAATCCGATACCAGATTGTTAGCACACAAGTCGGAAGGTAGGAGAAGGCAGCAGCTAGGAGGAGGAAGAAGGCTTGGGAGAGGGGAAAGTATGCGACGAACTGTAATACTGAACTGTAAACTGAACTGTAATAGTTGATTACAAATGACTCGATGCCTCCTCCGCTACGAGGGGGATCGGGAATATGTAGGAAGCTACTCCACGCCCATTACGGACCTATTACATTCTGTTGGGCCCGACTATGCGGCGGGCGGCCGGGCGCGCCAATGCCGAACGGCCTCCCGGGTGCCTTGGTGATATAGTGATCGTAACACTGCGCTCCTGCGATCCCGATGTAGGAATAACGGGTGCCGGAGATGTACTGTGGGTGGGGAATCGCGACGGCGGCGGAGCTGTGGTCTATGGCGGCGTGCGGCGCTCGCTGTGGTGGTGCTGCGGCGCGAGCGAGGACGCGGAAAGGGGTGAGGTGGATGCGGTGTCTCGATGCGGTGCCGGGGCCCTTCTTAATAGCGGAGAGAAGGGACGAGAGGGGGGGGGTTCGGAGCTCGATGGCCAGGCGGCCATGGCGGACGGATCTCGTGGTACTTTGACCGCGAGGGCGAAGAAGCCGCGGTCGGGACGGGAGACGCGACGCGGAGTACGCGGGACAAGGCCGGGTCGCGCGGCTCGGTTGATTCAGTCGGACGGGGCGCCGGTCTAAGCGGTGCCGGCGTTGTCGGAGGGGAGCCAAGCTCCGATCGGAGGTAGGGGACGACGCCCCGCCGCAGGCTTGTGCTTGGCTGGGCTGCCGGCGGTTTGGGCTTCCACTAGCTAGCTGGGCCGGCCCGAGAAGAGAAAGGAGATGCTGCTGGGCCGCTGCTGCGCTGTGGGCTGCTAGTGTTGTTGGGCTTGGTCCGAAAATAAAGAGAGGGAGAGGGGGCTAGCAGGCCAGGCCGGCTGGGCCAAAGGAGTGGAGGAGAGAGTTTCTCATTTTATTCCATTCCTTTTCTCTTTTCTTTTGGTTTAGCAATTTGATTCAAAAACAAATTCCAAATCTGATTTAAAACCAATTAACAAATTGTGAATGATAAATTAAATTAATTATAAAGTTTGGAAATGGACTTTTGGACTTATCTTTTAGTACATTATAGATTCTTTATTTAATTTAATAGGGCTAAAATGGTTCGAGACTAATTCAAACTTAATTTCAAACTTGAGTTCAATTCAACTAATTATTTTAAGAGTATTATTTTGAGTTTTAGAATTAAAACCTAAACTCACTTAGAATCATAAAACTTATTCCTTTAATTTATAAGCGAATCAAAATTGACTTGATACTAAATAGAATTAAATTCATTTATCACTCAATAAAAATAAATGCAAAGGCATGAATGCAACAAAAATGTTTCTAGCCTTAGATAAATTTTATCTTAAATGGAAAATATTATTTTCTCTATATTTCATGAGCACAAAAATACATAATTAAATCATTTTAGCTCTATTTTCAAAAATACAAAAATTCGGGTGTTACAATCTCTCTCTTTGACCTCTTGATTAGTTTAGTTGTTCTTTGAAACCTTAGGTAGGTTATTATTTTATGCTTTAATATTTACTTAACCTTTAACAATTACCCCCTCACTATAGTCTAGTGGTTTGCTAAGTTAGTGGATACATGATTGTGACTTATTAGAATTCTTTAGCCAAAGCTTCCCTGTTGATACGATACTCTAGAATACTCATCCTAGGGAAAAGCTACAATGGTAGGTGTTACAGGCGCTTGCGAGAATCCTTCATATTCTTCTAGCACTTAACAAATGCCAACAAGCTTTTTGGCGCCGTTCTCGGGAAGCAATTGGTCTAAAGATTCGATGATGATCATGATGTTCGCTAATTTAGTGTATCACTAGCTTAAGTAGGATTACCCTTGTTCGTTGAGTTGTGGAATAGACAGGACAAAAGATGTCGTTACGACCTTCCGACAAGATTCCACAAGAAAAGAAAAACAAAAATATTGAAGAACCCAGGGTGCCTAATCATCCAAGATTCATCACACTTTGGAACCCTGCTATCTCAAAGGTATGTATTTAAATATACATTATTCTAACCATGTATAGATTAAAGAAGAAGTCGCCGTCACAAGAATTCAATGCACACATCTCAAGTGATGTACATAGAAGCTGCACATCATGGTAAGTATGATCAATAAAGGTGAGAAAGTCTTGCTCATGGACTATAAATTGATTGAGTAGTTATCATTTAATTTCTTGCATTGCATTGCATGTTTACTTGATCAACTCATGCATTCACTCCGCTTAGTTTATATTTTCTCATAGTAGATCCATTGCATGTTTAGTTCCTTTGCATCCATCCATGTTATTTGTATCTAAAAGAAAAAAAAATCCTCACTATGATCATGCTCTTTCATCTCTAATTGGATAAATCTCTATAGTACTTTTTATGTCACCTTTGTTTGCTATAGTGAGTTTTGGTTTGGAAGTGCTACCATTGGGCATTTCCAAAGGCTTTTAAATTAAGCGTGGTGCTTAGGTTAAAATGCCTTCCTTAATTAAATTAGACATGGAGTCTAGTTTGGTTGTTGAACTAAGAATTGCTTGCGTAGACATTGGTTATTGTGTTGACTAACCGATGCAGAGAACTATCAAATCCAATTTGGGTAAGTTAAGAGATGAAATCGGATCGAGAGATGAAGCAAGGCATTTGATGAACTCCAACCTTGTGCAAAAGACACGACTCATTCATCATTGATGGAAGAATTGTAAGTATCAAATATCATTCACTCTGTCTTTTTTGCCACAAGTTACCTTTGCCTTGATCCACATGCTAGAGTGCAGATCATATAAATAAAGTTTGCTATAAGACATGAAAAATAAAGTCTGTGCTAAGAATAATCAAAGAACTACCTTTCCTTTAGCATAGATGAGATCTTATGAATTTTGGACAACAAGCCCTGCTTCAACCATATGTTGTATATTCCCTCGGGTATGTGTCCACTAACATTTTATAGGAAAGGATCTGTGCTATGTCTATTCAATGGAGAAGAGTGCCATGTAACACGATCTAGAAAAGTAATCACTCACAAGAAGTGGATGGACAAAGCTACAGGTCATAAGAACATCAAAGACAGGTAAGTGAATATAAATCTCATATTTGTATCCAACTTACGTCTTATGTTCTAAAAGAAAAAAAATATAATAATAATATACATCCGAGCACATGAAGGCTCATGCTAAAAGAAACATGTTCCTAGGACAAGTTTCCTTCGGGTATTCTTGGTCACTAAACTTACAGGAACATAGGGATGAACAACGTCTAAGGACATGGTGATTGCAACACACGATTAGGGACGGTGCAGCATTCACACTCAAAGTGTCGAGTGACAGGAAGGCTCGAGCATGGGAGAAGAAGATCGACTCCTCTAAAGATCATCCGACATTACTCTTCCTCTACTCAAGCTCCCATCACTCTGACATGCTGGTTTGCAATCCCCTTACTCACAATTACTTTATCTCTCTAAAGTTTGAATGGTTAATAGATGTCATACATAAAAATTAAACTTAAGATATCATAAAATTTCTCACTAGAGAGAACGTAATAGTGAGCACTTGCTAATTAAAATATCCAACTAAAATTTTTTCTAGCATAGAGGCAACCTTTAGCTCCATGGCAATTCTACCCTTGTTTACAATTACTTGTATATTCCTTCGGGTATATGTTGTCAACTAATATTGCGAGAAATAAAATCACGAGAGGAGTAAAAAGGTTTAAGTACAATTTGAAGAACAAGAAAGAAAGGACGATACAATAAAAGAGACAAGTGAGGAACAAGATACACAAGAGGCCAAAGAAGGAAAGCTTCAAGTAAAAAAAAAGACCACCACAAGGTGTTACGATGTTGTCACATTCCAATAATAAGGTAACATCTTGAGGTAAGTTGTCATTACTAAAGCTTTTCCTAAAGTATGGCTTGTTCATAAATAAAGAATCAAACTTGTTAGAGCAATACCTTTGCCTGATCCAACTTCTTTAGCTCAACATGTTTTGTTAGTTGTTCCTACCACCACTTTCTTGATCTCTTATTCTTCATCTTGTAAGCCAGAATTTTGCTTGCCTTGTTTTGGAAGAACATAATCATAACCATGCCTTTGGTGTTTAGATAAGAAAACCCTCCAAGAGTCAACGAGCTTGTTCCGATCTGTTGAATGTTTTAATCACAAATAATCATGCTCAATCTTCTGATCTTGTCACCCAAGTTAGGTTTAAGAAAAGTGTATAATAAATCAACTCTATCTTGTTTGATGTGCTTATGGTTAGAGAAGAATGAATGAAGTTTTGGTTTACGTTGGTGTTTTCCCACCAAATGAGCCCATGCACTTGATCTCTACTATGACTTTGCAAGCGGGACACACTTTGAGCAAAAAGGTGGAGAAAGCCTGTCTTATAAGCATGCACACTAAACAAGACGTTGCCTATGTTTCATTCCAACTCATAAGGCAAAGAACATGGGTGACGTTGTCCTTCACCATCTCAAGGAGCACAACCGTCAAGATCAGGTAATATGCTCAAGGAAACAACAAGGTAAGAAGTCTCGTTCAGAGGACTTAAAATCTTGAACCCTCGCCCGAAAAGGTAAGATCGGTAGTTATCTATATGCATAGCATATTTACCTCCTTGCATTGCATAATTATTTTCCTTTAGCATATTTACATTATAGCACAAACCTTGCATTAGAAAAGAAAATAAATATTTGTTTGTTGCATAGACTTTGAAAAACTTTAAGCCCCATAAGAGTAATTTTGTGGTGTGTAACAACCCACAAGGATATTTATTGTGGTGGCATAAAAATAAAATAAATATGCATGCATCATCATTCTTTATTTTTGCATAGAAAATCCAAAAATATCTAATCTTTCTTTGAAAGATTTCAAGCGCAGACAAAAGCATTGTGGCTAACCCTTAACGCTTAATCAAGTTCCACTAGCTTTGTTGTTTATTTGAGTTCAGCAGGATCCCAAGGAAGAGAGACATGACACACATGGTGTCTAGCATTAAAGAAGATCAATCAGCCACCATCACTATCTACCTCTACTTCCAACCATCAAGAACATCGAAGACTATGTCAACATCCAGCTTGGGGGAGGGCAACCCCCATGTATCCAGATAAGTATTCTTATACCTTATTTAATATTAGCTAGATTTGTTTGCTTTAGAAAGAAATAAAAAGATGCATAACTAAGCAAACTAAATAAATAGAGTCTGTCTAGTCTTTAAGAGTCTTTATTAGAGTTTGAGAATAAAATAAACTCTGAAGATAATCTCTAGCCTTGGAGATGATGAATAGTTGCTCCGTCGTAATTCCTTTCAAGTTCCTACCTTTCAAGCTTAATTTCTCTCGAGCTTTTAAATGCAATTTCTTTGACTTGAGATTTGCTCTGAACCTAAAACCTATGGGTAGCAAATGCTTGCTCTAAAGTCTAGGTAATTGACGGTTACGATATATGAGAGTCTGAGCTGCTATTTATCTTACTCCTAGTGATACTAGATTTCTAGAGATTTATCTTTTGAAAATTAAAAGTGCACATGATAAGTTCCTGTGTGACAAGAGTGTTGAACCTCCTACCACAAGCCATATATACATGCTCCCTAGATTAGAAAAACCTTTTGATATATATATAGGCTGCTTGCTTTGCATTGAGTTTGTTCAATCTTTGTCGACCCTTAGAAACTTGTCATGCTGATCATGCACACTCTATTCCACTCCACTCTACACCACTTACATTTATGCTACTTCTACCCTGAAAGTATGCATCCACAAAGCATCCACCAACATCCACCAAAAATGTTCTACTCCTATCCTGGGAGAGAACAACCAAAAATATTTTCTATACCCATCCACTCATTCATTGCTAGCCAATGTCTTACAAAAGCTCCATTATATTTTACCTCTCAAAAAGTTATTGCAAAAGAGATCTGGGTTGTAGATTAAAAAAAAAGGGGAGATGAAAAATGGACAAAAGTCCTACGGGCGAGTAGAGCCTACCTCCCTAAGAAAAAAAAAAAAAAGAGAAGGGAGATGAAAAATGGATAAAAGTCCTACGGGCGAGTAGAGCCTACCTCCCTAAGAAAAAAAGAAAAATAATAATAATAAAGATGAAAAATGGACAAGTGTCCGAGGGTGAGTAGAACCCATATCTTTAAAGAGAGGAAATAAAAGACAAAAGTCTAGGGTGAGCAGAGCCCACCTCTCTAGAAAGAAAAATAAAGAAAGAAAAAGATACAACCCAGGTTCTCTGCAAAGTTTCCAAATTCAAAAGAGAGAAGATTTCTCAAGGAGCAAAAGTAAGATTTCCCATCATCTATTCTATTCACTTCACTACATGCTTTACTACATTCTCTACCATTTTTTATTCTATCCACCATACACATACACCACTTGATCAGTGTGACTTGTAACTTTGGATCCATTGCTTGAATTTATAATATATGCTTAGTAAGTAGATTTAATCTTCTCCCACCTATAAACTCCACATATAAGCCTTAGATATAGGGAGAGAGAGAAGAAGGCATAGTGTGCTACTGCCTTAACCAAAAATACTACATACTATGAGAGAAGGGCAACATTACCTTATTGCCTAAGAGAGGATCCACAAATACCACAAATGAGAGATTAGAGAGAGTCATATTGAGGAACTTTGAGTTTTATTTGAAAATCAGCAAAAACTCCAGAAGGACAGTTGATCAAAAGAGTTTGAGATATAGTGTTCGACTTGACTGTTCTATCTTTTAATTACCCAAGATTAAAGAAAAAGATATAAGCCCCAAAAGGTAAGAGGTAATATGGGTAACTTGAAGTTTTGAAAAGTTTATCTTTATTTGGAGAGAAATTTTGTTTGAAAGCATGTATACTTTAAAGGTGTGAAAGCGTTGTAGCAACTCCTGATCCATTGCTAAGTTTGGCTTTGCTAGGGACTAGCAAAGGGTAAGCTTGGGAGAACTTGTTGACACCTGTTATAGCATAATATTACTAGTCAACTAAACATGGAAAAGGGCATAATTTGAATATCAACATAGACTAGGGGTCTAACTAACATAATTCCATGAGCTTTGGTGATTTATGACTTTACAGGGACTTAACAGATAACTGCAGAGAAGAATGTAGAAAGTTCCAGAATATATCTCACATATGATGACAAGACTTGACCGTGAAGCAACTCAACCCGAAAAGTGGACTAAAACATTCTAGAAGGTACCAGAGGACACCAGAAGGAACGGGATGCTGAGGTGGCATGCCACCCTGGCGGCCGCCAGTGCCAACTAGGCCGGCCGCCAGGCTGGGCCCACATGTCAGCCTCTCCTTTCTATGGCGGTTCACCACCGACATTGAGGTTGTATCTACACCGTTGCCAAGGTCGGTTTGATCCAAGGGTTCACGTTCATCGCCAAGGCCTATATAAGAAGACCCCCTGACCCCAGGGTTAAACCCTAATTCATTCTATCTCATTCTATTCATTATCTCTTAGTTGTAGAGGTGTCCCAATGTAAGGATAACCTCTATCTAGGATTAGTGAATTAGAAGCAGATTAGAAGAAGATTAGTCATGTAATTAGAGATAGATTAGCCATGTAATTAGAACTAGATTAGATCTAACTTAGATCTAATCAAGAGTAAAGGAGAGAGGAGTTATGCTCTTGTTCTGGAGATGTCTTCAGAGTATGGTATGTCTTTATATCTTCTCTACAAGACTTATGATTCATATATTTATCTTCTCCATTCACTTTCATACCTTTTATATATGGTTAAGTATAGTTATTATATTATTGCATGGGATCTCCACTCGTATTGAGGGCTCTAGTTATTCTAGGTAGCTAGAGTAGTAATTTATAGTGTAGACTTGGTGTCTAGGCTATAGGTTACCTGAGGTTACGCCCAATCCCACGGATAGTTGTGGTAGCCCCAGGGGTGACAGCTCTGTAAGGCCTTTGTAGTCCACCACGTTCGGATTGGTGTTTCGTAGAGCTTTTGGCAGCCTTCTCCCAACTACCTTTTTCCCAGTCTTCTTCGAGAGTTGGGACGGACCTGCTGCTCCAAAGTGCATTAGTATAATTGCTATCATAGAACCTAAGTAATAGAGAAGTACCCAGGAACCTTAATCTCTCTCTTTGACCTCTTGATTAGTTTAGTTGTTCTTTGATACCTTAGGTAGGTTATTATTTTATGCTTTGATATTTACTTAACCTTTAACAATTACCCCCTCACTATAGTCTAGTGGTTTGCTAAGTTAGTGGATACATGATTGTGACTTATTAGAATTCTTTAGCCAAAGCTTCCCTGTGGATACGATACTCTAGAATACTCATCCTAGGGAAAAGCTACAATGGTAGGTGTTACAGGCGCTTGCGAGAATCCTTCATATTCTTCTAGCGGTTAACAAATGCCAACAGATCTTTGAGGTGGCATGCCACCGGGCGGCCGCCCGGTGCCAACTAGGCTTCTTTGCCCAGCCGGGCCCACATGTCAGCCTCTCCTTTCTATGGCGGTTCACCACCGACATTGAGGTTGTATCTACACCGTTGCCAAGGTCGGTTTGATCCAAGGGCTATCGTTCATCGCCAAGACCTATATAAGAAGACCCCCTGACCCCAGGGTTAAACCCTAATTCATTCTATCTCATTCTATTCATTATCTCTCAGTTGTAGAGGTGTCCCAATATAAGGATAACCTCTCTCTAGGATTAGTGAATTAGAAGTAGATTAGAAGAAGATTAGTCATGTAATTAGAGATAGATTAGCCATGTAATTAGAACTAGATTAGATCTAACTTAGATCTAATCAAGAGTAAAAGAGAGAAGAGCTATGCTCTTGTTCTGGAGATGTCTTCAGAGTATGGTATGTCTTTGTATCTTCTTTACAAGACTTATGATTCACATATTTATCTTCTCTATTTACTTCCATGTTTTACATATATGGTTAAGTATAGTTGTTATGCTATTGCATGGGATCTCTGCTCGTATTGAGGACTCTAGTTATTCATGGTAGCTAGAGTAGTAATTTATAGTATAGACTTGGTGTCTAGGCTATAGGTTACCTGAGATTGCACCCAACCCCACGGATAGTTTGTGGTAGCCCTAGGTGGTGATGCCACGATGGCCGGCGTATTCCACCACGTTCGGGTTGGTGTTTGTAGGACCGTGTCGAGCTTCCTAGCCCCCTTCTCATCTCTTTCTGTGGCTAGTGTTCTGATGTCCCGAAGTGTTATAATATAATTGCTATCATAGAACCTAAGTAATAGAGAAGTACCCAGGAACCTTAATCTCTCTCTTTGACCTCTTGTTTAGTTTAGTTATTCTTTGACATCTTAGGTAGGTTATTATTTTATACTTTGATATTTACTTTTAATTATCCCCCTCACTATAGTCTAGTGGTTTGCTAAGTTAGTGGATACATGATTGTGACTTATTAGAATTCTTTAGCCAAAGCTTCCCTGTGGATATGATACTCTAGAATACTCATCCTAGGGAAAAGCTACAATGGTAGGTGTTACGTGGCGCTGCGAGAATCCTTCATATTCTTTTAGCACTTAACAAATGCCAACGATGGGTCCCACCCGGCGGCCGGCACGATCTTGACTAGCGGCCGCCAAAGCCACAAGTGGCCCATTTGTCGGGTCTTTTCTGGTGTCTTCTAGAATGTTTTAGTTCACTTTTTGGGTCGAAATTCTCCAATGGTAAATCTTCTTATTGTTTGGGGGGTTTTCTCTAAGTTTTCCAGCATTTACCTGTTAAGTCCCCGAAAAGATATAAATCACCAAAACTCGTGGAACTGTGTTAGTAAAACACATATTCTATGTTTTTATTCATTTTATAACCTTATTATATGTTTAGTTGACACATAAAAATATAGCTTAAAAGGTGTCAACAAGCTCTCCCACACTTAGGCTTTTACTCGTCTCGATAAAAGGATGGTTATAACAAAGTCGCAAGACAAGTATAGCAAGTATAAAACAATTTCATGGTCATACTTATATTTTATTAATCTTACCAAGAACTTTAAGTAGTCGGGAAATAAGACAGTTGACATCGAGTACCTTATTCCTTTAATCAAATCATTTGGAGTTTTTGCAATGATTTTTGAAAAGAAACATAGCTTACTTCTGTCTTTTGTGGTACTCTCAAATCACTCAATAATTATATATATATATGTAGTATTTTTGGATCCTCACAAAAGCATATGTAATTAAAATATTTACTCTTAATAAAGTCTGTATCTCGGAGTTTTAGGTTTGTCAAGGATGTAGCATACTTACCTTGCATATATTTGTAATGTCAAAGATGGATCCAAGGAAAGACATCCTCTTAGATCAAGATGTGCATGTGTGTGCTAATTCTACTATGCTCTTATTTACTTCTCTCTTTGAAATAAATATTTTTGCAAACAAGATCATGGGCTATCTTTATTTTTTTTCTTTTAGAGAGGTGGGCTCTGCTCACCCTAGACTTTTGTCTTTTATTTCCTCTCTTTAAAGATGTGGGTTCTACTCACCCTCGAACACTTGTCCATTTTTCATCTTTATTTTTTTTTTTCTTTTTCTTAGGGAGGTAGGCTCTTCTCGCCCGTAGGACTTTTGTCCATTTTTCATCTCCCTTTTCTTTTCTTTTTTTTTTTTTTTTTTTTTTTTTTTTTTATATACTATTTTTGCATAGCCCATGCTTTCTTTGTACAAAAATTATTTATTGAATTTGGAGGGATCAACAACTGGAGCATATAAATATTTTAAAAACAAAAACAAGTGTACGTGATCTTGATCTTTAGAGTATGACAAGTCTCTCAACTTGGGTCACAAAATTTGACAAAGCTCAACACAAAGCAAATAGCTTATTGCTGGTTTTAATATTCATAGCATGGCTTTAGTAGGATATAACATTTACCACAGAGATGAAGTAAAGCTATCAATTTAATATTTTCAAAATAAATTCTCCAGCGAAAAAAGATATCAAGAATTAAGTTCTCATTATTCTACTATCTCAAATTTCACAACACTTTAAGCAACTTGGGATCTTTATCTTCTCAACAACAATTAATCTAACCATGAAAAAAGTATTATGTAAGTCTAACTTTGAACAAAGCATATCAAAATATTTTTATTCTCTTTTATTATTTAGCATATCAGCAAAAAGGTTCGAAACCCGATGAACGAAAACCAAAATATAAACTAAAGCAAAGTTCAGGGATCAAACCGAGGATCGAAGAAATCTGAGGACGAGGCGAGGTGGTAGCCTGGCGGCCGGCGTGGATCACTGGGCGGCCACCGAGCTCTGGCGCTCCCGGACTGAACTTTGTCGTGTTGGATCTTTGTTACGTATTTATTGTTTTGCTTCACTTTTCGAGGTTCGGTTTCGTTGTTCTTGACGTTAAATCATTGTATCCCCCACACTATCCTTTATTATCCTTTATTCAAAAACATGGTGGAGACAAGAAAAACATATACAAAAATATAGAAAATAAAAGCGAGATAATGGATCAACACTTTATTAAGACAAGAGCACTCTTTATTTATTCAACCAAACTTATTATTGACTCACAAAGACTTGACTCGAAACTCTAATTTAACTCAAAGCAAAATTGACTCTAAAACTGACTTGATAAGTGCTCTTATAATCTCGAAAGTGTTTTACATATCCCTAGTACGCCTATTCAGGATGCACTCGAGAACTCCCAACTTCTCAAGTATCATTGCATTTTTCTTCTCCAGAGCGTCTAAACGTCTAGAGATGTAGCTAATCTCACGTCGTGCAGCCATCAAGTCTATGCAATCAATTGTCCATGTGTAAACTTTGGATTCAAAGGTGGTGGATTGACTGCAACTAATGGCTTCGGCTTATACGGAACTATAGCCATGGAGTTGGACAAATTGGTTCTTTGCCTTGATCGGGTCATAGACCACCATACGGGTCTCGGTGTTCTTCATGGTGAAAATATGTGGTCTTTGGTCGTCGGTCTTAATGGAGGATGAATAAGATGAGATTAAATGATCGATGGGGCTTGTTTATATAGGCAGAGGTGCATGGAATAGGATGGAAAGGCTCGCAAGATTACTTTCCTACGTAAATGACTCCAGAATGTTCGTCATTACAATGGGCAAGTTCTAGAGTATTCCTGGGACAAAAATGGAAACGAGGGGAGGCACAAGCCTGGCGGTCGCCAGGCCCATTCTTGCCGGCCGCCAGTGCCTTGTTGCACTGTGCCCTGTCCTTTTTCTTACGGCCTAATATCTCTATTCTTATTGTAATGCTTTTACTTTTGGCCCACAAAAACAAGTTTCACGAAAATTAATTCCCTTGGGTTGGATAAATCATAAAGCCTATTTCATCTAATTCATTTAATTTATTTAATTCATCAGGCTTATCGGGCTCATAGAAAATTTTAAGACATTGGCCATTTACCTTGAATAACTTACCTTGAGTCTTGAAGAGTGATTGCTCCATGTGATGATGAATTTACTATCTTGAAAGGTCCTTCCCACTTGCTCCGAAGTTTTCCATGCCCGAATAATTTTTACCCTAAAATTAAAGAGTAATACCTGATCTCCTGGAGTGAAAGTCTTTATCTTAATCTTCTTATCATGCCATCTCTTGGTTCGTTCTTTATAAATCTTGGCATTATGATAAGCTTTCTCTCTCCATTCCTCCAATTCAGATAATTGCATCTTCCTCTGGACTCCTGCAGCATCAAGATCCATATTCCATCTCTTGATTGCCCAGTGAGCCTTGAACTCAAGCTCTACAGGCAAATGACAGGTTTTCCCATAGACAATTTGATAAGGTGTCATTCCAATTGGTGTCTTGTACGCTGTCCTGTATGCCCATAGTGCTTCCGGAAGTCTATCCTTCCATTTAGTTCCCATTTCTTTAACTGTTTTCTGTAAGATGTTCTTGATTTATTTATTTGAAGTCTCTGCTTGTCCACTTGTTTGAGGGTGGTAAGCTGTAGCAATGTTGTGATGAACTCCATGTTTCAATAAGTACTGTCGAAATCTTCTATCAATGAAGTGGCTTCCTCCATCACTAATTACCATTCGAGGTACTCCAAATCTTGGGAATATAGTTTCTTCAAACATCTTGATTGAACTTCTACCATCTGCTGTTTTGCATGGCAAAGCTTCTATCCATTTTGAAACATAATCCACTGCCACTAGGATATGTTCATAATTTCCAAATTTTGGGAATGGTCCCATGTAATCAATTCCCCAGACATCAAAGAGCTCTATCTGGAGATTGGTTGTTAGAGGCATAACATCTCTTGCATTTATATTTCCGTGCCTCTGACAAGGTCCACATCTTCGGATAAAATCTTTTGTGTCTTGATACATGGTTGGCCGAAAAATCCTCGCTTGCGGATCTTCGCATGTGTTCGAATGCCCCATAATGACCTCCATATAGTGATGAGTGACATCTTTCAATAATTTGAAGTCCTTCTTCTGTTGGTACACATCTTCTGAGTAGCCCATCAGAGCATACTCTGAAGAGGTATGGCTCATCCCATAAGTGGTGACGACTTTCATACATAAGCTTCTTCTTATCCACCCTTGGTGCTACATATCCTGCAACCATAAAATTAACAAGATCGCATACCGGGGATCGGTATGGGTTATCCGATAAAACATATCGCCCCGAAAGTGAGTCATTAATAGGCAATTCATTTGGTTTTTCAAAGTGCATTCTTGACAAATGATCAGCAAATGTAATTTTCTACTCCTTTCTTATCTTTAATTTCTAAATCAAACTCTTAGAGTAACAAAATCCATCTTATCAAACGAGGTTTAGCATCTTTCTTGGTGAGCAAATATTTCAAAGCAAAGCATGATTAGTGTAAACAATTACTTTAGCTCCTACCAAGTAAGATCTGAACTTATCTATAGCATAAACAACTGCTAGCAACTCTTTTTCAGTGGTAGCATAATTAAGTTGTGGTCCAGTCAAAGTTTTACTAGCATAAGCAATAGCATGATGTTTCTTGCCTTTAGTTTGCGCTAACACTGCCCCCACAGCATAATCACTGGCATCACACATAATTTCAAAAGGCAAAGACTAATCACGGGGTTGTATAATTGGTGCAGAAACAAGAGCCTTTTTTAAACTTTCAAAAGCTTTAAGACAAGCATCATCAAAAACAAAGGGAGTATCCTTGGCTAACAGGCTGGTAAGTGGTCTAGCAATATGTGAAAAATCTTTTATAAATCTACGATAGAAACCAGCATGGCATAGAAAACTTCGTATCCCTTTAACATTCACAGGGGGAGGTAACTGTTCTATAACTTCTATTTTTGCCTTATCAACCTCTATTCCCCTTTCTGAAATAAGATGACCAAGCACTATTCCTTCTCTAACCATAAAATGATATTTTTCCCAATTAAGGACTAAGTGATTTTCCTCACATCTTTGCAAAACCCTGTCTAAGTTTTCTAGACAATCATCAAAAGTTTTTCCATAAACAGAAAAATTATCCATGAAAACTTCCATAATCTCTTCAATCATTTCAGAAAATATAGACATCATACATCTTTGAAAAGACACAGGTGCATTACATAACCCAAATAACATTCTTCTATAAGCATAAGTTCCATATGGGCATGTAAAAGTGGTTTTGCTTTGATCATTAGGATGGATTGGGATTTGGTGATACCCAGAATATCCATCAAGAAAACAAAAGTAAGAATGTTTTGCCAATCGTTCTAACATTTCATCAATGAAAGGCAATGGAAAATGATCTTTCCTTGTGGCTTTGTTTAGTTTTCTATAATCTATACACATTCTCCATCCTGTAACAGTTCTTTGAGGAATTAATTCATTTTTTCATTTTTAACAACTGTCATGCCTCCCTTTTTAGGCACAACTTGCACAAGACTTACCCACTCACTATGTGGCACAAGATATATAATCCCGGCATGTAACAACTTAAGAACTTCCTTCTTAACTACATCTCTCATCGCATTATTAAGTCTTCTTTGAGGTTCTATAGATGGGGGTATATCTGGATCTGTAGGAATACGATGGGTGCAGAGAGCAGGACTTATTCCTTTTAAATCATCGAGTGCGTAGCCTAAGGCTGAGCGATGTTTTTCTAAGATAGTTATCAGCCTGAGAGTCTATTCTGGTGTAAGTTTATCATTTATGATCACAGGAGACTCTGGATCTTGATTTAGGAAAGCATAAGTAAGGCCCGGTGGTAAAGGTTTAAGTTCAATAGGAGGTCTAGGTGGGTTCTCAAATTCATCTAAAGGTTCTGAAGTAGTAGGATTTTCATCCTCTTCTTCAATAAAGAATTCTGAATCGTCCTCTTGATTAGACTCCACAAAATATTCTATAGTGGCCTCTTTAACTTCCTCCATAGGATCTGGTTCTGGACAAGACTCGGATTTAGCATGAATGGCTTGGACTATAGGTAATGAAAATTGAAGATCTTTGTCTAGTGAAAGTCTAAGTCTCGGGTTATCCTTTTAAAAGTAAGCCTTTCTATTGGTTGTCCTATCAGAGGTCAAACTCCATGATATCAAAGATATAGAAGCTAAGATGCACCATGATGTTATTAACCTTGATTGGTAAGACATAAAGAATTCCTGAGCTTTGGACAATTTGTCCTGAAGGGCTTAGTAATAATTTTGTAGTGGGACTCAATGGCATGTTTTTGAGAAGTTCATGAGCAAAAGATAATGCCATGATGTTTATTCCCACTATAGGATTGTAAAGAGCATCAAAAGGATCTTTATCAATTTGGCAACGAATAGGTATAGAAGGTGAATCCAAACGGATCACATCAGAGGAAAGCTCTGATTCTTCTGTCCATTCGCTACTTATGATTGAGACAAGCTCTTCTGTGGTTCCTTTTAAATGTGTCAAATCAGAAAGATCTAAAGGATAAGATTGTGATGTTCTAGTCTTTCGAGATTTTAATCGATATCTCAAGGTATTTCCATAATCTGTAAAGAGATCATCCTCGATATCAAGCAAGAAGTCGAGATTGAAGTGACCTCTCGGTTCTTCTAAAGGTTACGGATTAGCCGGAGTTTGTAAAGAATTTGGAATAGAATTGGGTTCAAAGCTAATCTTTCTTCTTCTATTATTTCTTTTATTTTTAATCTTTTCCCTGCAGTTGGATCATCCTCCTTGTTTTCCACTATTTTATTTAAGATAGCAATGCATTCAGGGATTGAAAGGTGAATGAAAGATCCATTCGCAGAGGTGTTCAAATGTTTTCTGGATTTTCTATTCGGACTAATATAGAAGTGTTGAATTAGAACATGGTCTGGTATGACGAGATTAGGTCCAGATTTGGAAAGAAAATCATATCGTTCCTAATAGGCACTCAAAGATTCATTATCTTTTTGTGTAGAGGATAGGATTGAGAGCCTAAAGTTAACTAGTTTGGACATGGGAAAGAAATCGCACAAAATTCATTTAAGCAAGTTTCCCAATTGCCACCCATTCTTTCTTTATTTCTATTGTACCAACTGGCGAGCTTTTCCTTTCAAAGAGAATGGAAAGAGCGCCCAACGGATAGTTTCAAGGGACATGCCTTCAATATGGAGGCATTTACATGTCTCCTCAAAAGTTTGGAGATGAAGGAAAGGATTTTCGTCTAATTCTCCTGAGAATGTATGGTTTTGGACCATCTCTATCAACCTTGGGCGAAACTCATAAGATCCAGCTTTGATAGGTTCAGAAGATAACACAGGTCTACAAGCTTGCCCGTTGGGTGCCAAGTATTTGTAAAGAGGGGTAGTATCCATTTGGATAGTGATTTGGAAAAAGATAAAAAAGAAAAATCTAACTAATGATATAATACAAGATTTAGTTTAGCTCACGTAATCAACAAACCGTTCTCCCCGCAACAACGGCCTTTAAATGCTTGTTGGTAAAAGTTATCCTACATAATTATTTATAAATTTGTATAGTGCAGTAGTTTAACGTAAACGATGAGCATTTCACCCGGGAGAGGGTTTTAAATATCGAATCCACAGGGAGAATGGTGTGAGAATAATGAGACAAAACTAATCCCTGAGATAATAGGAAGGAACAGGAGTTCAGATAAAAGGTGAGAAGAATTCTATGGTTGTCTAGTTTATATCCTTGTAAGGCTTAGAGATATTCCTTAATGGGGACATACTCAAAGGAAAGTAAGGGCGAAACTTACTATTCCCCCAGCAACTATGTCCTACGTGTCCTATCCTACGGGAAGTGGAATCCAAAGGAATCAATGGTACTGTCACTACCACGATCTACCACGCTCCGGCAGGTAGGGTGTATTTATGAGTTATCTAGTCCAAACACCACGTTTGCACTAGGGAAAACAACTTCAATTCAAGAGCGACAAGAATCAAAGTACTCTAATGAGTTATAAACCGAAAGAAATATAAATAAGTGAACTTACTCAAATATAAGGTTGATCCACCAAAGAAGTCTCAAGATCAAGTGCAATGAAGCCTTTGATCCCAGAGGTACAAGCGTAGAGAGTCACCGACAGATCCGGTATTTCTCCTTACTTCTCCTCAACTCTACTTTCTATCTCTCAAGAACAGATCTAGAACTCTAATCAAGTTCTTTGATCTATCTCTCAACTTTCTACTAATCTCTCTCAACTTGATCTAAGCTCTTCTAATTAGAGAGGTATGGCTCTAGCTATGATCGAAATGAGTATGATGAATAATGATTTTCATGCCCGAGGCGGAGGTAGGATCATCCTTATATAGTTGTGGCCGATGAATGCTTGACCCTTGGATCAAACCGACCTTCAACAACGGTGTAGATACAACCTCAAAGTCGGTTTGAAACCGACCTAGGAAGATGACACTGACAGGTGGGTCCCACTGGCGGCCGGCCTTGTAACACCTCGAAATTTTGAATTTCAAAAATAGAGCCAAAATGATTTAATTATGTATTTTTATGCTCAAGAAATATAGGGAAAATAATATGTTTCATTTAGAATAAAATTTATCTAAGACTAGAAACATATTTGTTGCATTCATGCCTTGGCATAACACCTCGAAATTTTGAATTTCAAAAATAGAACCAAAATGATTTAATTATGTATTTTTATGCTCATGAAATATAGGGAAAATAATATGTTTCATTTAGAATAAAATTTATCTAAGACTAGAAACATATTTGTTGCATTCATGCCTTGGCATATATTTTTATTGAGTGCAAAATGAATTCACTAAATTTGATTTAGAAGTTTAGTCGATTTTTGCTCTAATTCATATTAAACAAAGTGCTATAAATATATTATGGAAACTGGAATTTATTTTTGGAAACAAGCTCAACACTAATTAAAAGTATTAGGAGTATTAACAAATTAATTATTTCATTTAGATTTTATTTGACTTTATTGTTGCAATTAAAATCAAATGATATAACATAATTTTATCAATCTAATATTATCAACATTTGGTTTAGATCCTAATAACCATGAAATGATAATATAGTTATTTAACACAATTACTTATCACATATTGCAACAATAAAAGAAATAGAATAGGAAATAGAAATAAGAAAAGGAAAATGAAAATCTCTTCTCCTTTTATTTTCCCACCGTTGCTCCTTGCCTCCTCTTTTCTTGGCCCCCGGCCCAACGGAGCAATGCATGCGGTTAGCTCTGCCTCTCTGCCTCTCGCGTAATCAAAACTGCAGCCAGCCTTTAAAAACCGCCGCCATGCAGATCAAAACTGCAGCCATGCAGATAAAGCCGGCCTTGGCCGTTTCTTTGCCACGTGTCAATCCACCGAGCTGCACGACCCGGCCCTATCAGCTAACCCCGACCGCCTCCGGTCCCTCCTCTTGGCCCCGCGCTTCGGGCGCTCGCGAAGACCGGGTGCCAAATGAGTTTGTCCCAGTGTTCAAAATTTCGGCCCGAAAATCCCGATATTCGGCGAAATTCGTTTCTATCTCCCATGTCCGATATTAGGCTATATCGGCCCGATAATTGGCGAAATTCAAAATTTGAACAAAATTTGTTATTTTTTAAAGTCAATTTGGGCATCTTTTGGAGCAAGAAAACCCGATAATCACCGAAATTCCCGATATTCGTTTCTATGTCTGGGCACCGATTTTTTTGGCCGAAACGATATCCAACTTTGTCCGCACACCATCTTCCGTCCGCACGGCATGGCCGCCGAGCTACGACGCGACCCCTCCCGCAGCCCAGGCCTGCTCGTCTTCACCCAGGGTCCTTTATAGGAAAGCCTCGACACCCCAACAGCGCGCCGCTAACTCGCCCCTCTCCGCTCTTACCCTCGCACAGCAGCGCCTCCCATCGCCATAGCCGCAGCAGCCGCCAGCATGGATGACCTCTGCCGAGCTCGACCGATCTCCACACACAGAGCCCCAAACGTCATCCTCTCTGCCACTACTAAATCGCAAGAGCACACTACAGCCTCTGCACCTCGTCTCGACGTCGAACCAAAGCCTGCAGTGCCATCCCGTCGTGCTCGCCGCCGTCGCCGGAACATATTCACCGCCACCAACGCATCGCCATCCACTGCACTGCCTCGTGGCGCTCAATCCACGACCGCAGCAACGACGAGGCGACCTCGCCGGAGTTCTCGGCCGCCACGTCGGGCCCACATCGTCGTCCTATCTGTCTGCACCATCCCAGTCGCCATGGAGCATGGTGAGTTGCCTCAACGCATCAGTTAACGTGTCATCGATTCACCGTGTAGCCGAGTTTGTTTACGCGCCGGCAAACCTCAAGTGTGCAGCTCTGGCACCGCCGTGCAACGTACCAGGCCACCAGCAGCTCCCTGGTCCTCCACCTCTCGTCGAGTAGGATGCAACGCACACGCACCCACCCAGGCCGTCGTGATCTCTGTTGTTGACATCCTCTTGGTTTATGGCAGCTTTCCTATAGAAGAAACAAATCGTGAAATACACCTCTAAATACATATGGTCCATGGTAAGCCGCACGCACCCACACCACCGATCCATTCCATGGCCCGTGCACTCAGTTCGCAGCACAATGCACACATGAACTTTGCGTAATAAATTTAATTGAAAGTTCTATTTTGTAAATAATGAATATACTGTATTTGCATTGTATAAGAATAATCTTTCTTACATATTTTTAAGCACATTAGCAAGCTACCCGTTAGTGTTGATGTTCACCATATCTCAGTCATTTATACATAAAATGTGAATAAGAATAATTACTAACATAATGATGTTTCTAAACTATAATTTGTCTAGTCTAAACACACAAGTTTAACTTGATTAGATACTTTCATATATATGTTTATAATTGCTTAGTTCAAACACCCTGCATATATATTAGAGTCGAATTGGCATAAAAGATATCAAAATATTTATACACAAAATATGACTAGATATAACTTAGATTTTAAAATAAATTATGAATGGCATAACCTGAACCAATAATTTCTCCATGGTTTTGTTTATTAAATTAAATCAAGCATGATGTTGTTTCTTGTATAAAATAGCTAAACACAGTAGCAGTTTCTTTTTATCGGTAGTTCTGTTATCGGCGTCTCTTGCGTTCTCTCAACCGTAGCAACGAGATCGATCCCTCTTAGCACGTTGTTTTAAAGCTTTTTCTATTATTGGTGTATTGTTCTTAGTTTATTCTGTCTTCTTGCGTGTTTACGTGGTGTTTGCTACGAGTAGACGAAGAGCCGTTCATTGGCGTTGAAGACCAGGAGTTGAGGACCGACAAGTGTGCAGAAGCAGAGTATGGGAAACTTGGAGCAAAAGTAAAGGCAAGTATAGTTTTGGGATATGTTAACTTTAAATCATGACCATATGACTTAATTAATATTTATGCTTTGAATGATAAATGTGAATTGTTTAGCAACATGTGGACTTGTGCGTACTAGAGTCTCAGGGAAAACAATTACAACCGTGAGGGCTAATGGGCTCTGGTTTTAGTTCGATATGAGGACCTTGTTTAACTTGTTAGTGGTTACCGAAAGGCGTTAGGGTAAACAGATCGTGGATCCCCGTGGAGGGTTGTATCACACGGAACTGCCGCACCCGTGGATCCCTGGACAGGTTGTATCGCACGGACTGATGGAAGATACCTAGCGGCCCTAACATGTTAGATGAACCTTTGAAAGACTTCATAGTGAACCCTGGCCGACCGCCCTAGGAAGAGGGTCAAGAGGTCGACGGGCCTCACACGTAGGGCAATTCACGGCTCACGGTGAAAGTGTACACCCTGCGCAGAGTAAAAAGCGGTATATCGGCCCGTGCTCACGGTCATGAGCGGCCTTGGAACCCTTTGCATTAAAGATGATGACCTTTGCTTGTTTAACATCTCATAATTTATCGTTTATGCTTTACATTATTATGTTATATTGATCATGGTATATGGATAAGATATGCCTTGCTATATTTGCTGAGTTCGACATGGACTCACTCTTGTAATTTCCCCCATCTCAGTCTGTTGGCAAAAGTCACACGGAGAATGGATGAAGATACTAGTTCTTGTCATACGGAGCCCCCAGTCAATTGTCCTTGAAGAGAATGGAGCCCGAGAAGTGTAGCAACCATTCCGTGTGATCAAGCTTAATATGATGCCCTTGAACCAAAGATTGGATCGTGATCTCGGGGCGCAGGTCAAGAATGTAAAGAACATTCTGTCCTTCCAGCGCACCAACACCATGAGCAATCCGTGTCACAAGGGAAGTGCAATAAACAGTGGAGGAGAACTTGATGGTTTCTAGCATCCAATTAATTATTTCTTTCACAGGAGCAATTTTTGATTCGTTTTATCATTGTAAAAAGACATTTTAATTCAGCATCATGAATGCAACGGGGGTCTTGTCTAGGAAATATAGTGCTAGACATCCATTTGTGCATAAACATTAGTGTTGGATGTTGTATGTTTGCATTTACAGCCTCAAATCTAGCACTAGAACAATCAATATCAGATATTTGCATGAAGAAAGCATCACGATTATACCCGCGAAGGGCTGCATCAAAATCAATTAAGCACTTTGCTTTATCAAACCCCAAAATTTCAGCAATTTGTTTCCATGTGCGATAGTGGTGGGTATGAAAAAGTCGAAAAGAAATACCCTCATCATGAACTTTCAAAGTGCACAGGAATTGGATAGTGAGCATTTTAGAGCCTAATTCATCAAGAGGATCTACCTTTGCGCATCCTACGGCTCTCCACATGCGAGGGAATTTGGAATCCATACCTAGCTTTTCAAGAGCTTCCTGGGAGAAGCGTGGTGCGTGAGCGAAGGGTCGATCTTTGAGCATGTGGTATGCTTGTATCTCTCGTGCATCTTGTAGGTCGAGGTACAGAGCGTCCGCTGCGTCGACTGTCAAATGTGGGTGGACTTGAGGAGGAGCGTCGTCTTTGTGCATCGGGCTTCCTTCGGCTTCGGTGTGGCGAGAGCTTGAGCCTTGGGAGAGCCGGAGCTCCTTCTCAACGTCTTGCTAAATGCTCCGGCGATCTTGCTTCCTATCCTGCTCATGTTTGACAAGAACAAAACAAGAACAAGAACTCGAACAAGGTGATGTTAGCTCAAAAAATCTTACTAGCTCTTGATCTTTGACACGTTGGGGCTGTTGTTTGCAAGAGGTTTCTTGCACAAGCTCTTGGAGATGAGATAGAATGGAGAGGTGAAGTGGGAGAGTGAAAATGTGAGAATGAGAGGGGTGGTGAGCTCTCCCGGGCACCTCAGTATTTATAGAGCAAAACACCGGCGACACGGGGCCGAGAACAACGGCTACGCCGGCCACGAGGGGGGGGGGCGGCGGCGGCATTCCCGAGGCGGCGGTCGCCGCAGGCAGCGCGGCGGCCGGCGCCGGTGCCCCCCGCGCCCAACTTTGGCGGGGGGTGGCAAAAGAACGGTCATGTGTTGCCCCCGACCGTTGGTGCTTTGGGTCGGTTTCGACCGTTGGCTCCAATTTTCGAATTTTCCTAAGTTTATTTTAATATTTTATAAATTGAAAAATTATTTTGGAATATGTTTTGTATATTTTTTATTTATGGCAGATAAATGGGGCGCTAAAAATCAAGAGTTTTATTTTATGAGTTAGAAAATTTTATTTGTAGGCTATGTTTATTTTTATATTCAATTCAATACTCTATAGTGTTGGAAAGGGAAAAATAAAGATTCATCTATATGTTTATATATATATTTTTTAAGTGAGTAAATAAATTCTATAAAGAAATAAATAAATACTTAATTTATTCTTGACTTACCTTCGGTGCTCCTTGTCTTGAAGAAAGCGGGGTTGATTTGAATATCTTCGCTTTTACTCCCAAAATTTCTTCTAGTGTAAGCTCGTTGTTTTCCTTGGCGGGTGTATGCTTCACCCTCCGGACCTTCGTGGTGGTCTTCGATGGTGAAGGTGTTGGTGTTGGTTGTTCCTTCCTTCTCCACACTTGTTTGGTAGGAGTGGCTTTGTGGAGACTTCCGTTAGGAGCATCATCTTGCTTGGGAGCCGCCTTTTTCTTTGGCTCGCTTTTGTTTTCTCAAAGTCCTAGCTAGTTGAGGGAGGTTCATGAACTTTTGGGATCTATTACTATTTCCTTCAACTCTTGGGTGGTTGATCCGCACTTGATACACGAATCATAGAACATTGCTCTTTGGCTTTCTTGGGCTTGACTACGGGTCTCCTTTTACTGATTGGGTTAACAATTTTGAAACTGTTAAAATGACACTGTATTGTTTCATCAGGGAGTTGGAACTTGATCCTTCCTGTTCCCACAAATATGGTGGCATTTGCTGTGTTTAGGAACGGTCTCCCCAAAAGTTGTGACATGTTTTCACTTTCCCCCATATCCAAGACGACAAAATCTGTGGGGATGTAGCTGTTCTTCACCCGTACTAGAAGGTCTTACGCTTTTTCCTTCATCTGTCTTGATGGATTGGTCTGCCATTTGGAGTTGCATTTTGATGGGGGTGAGTGGCGAACATCTTAGTGCATCACTTGTCTTCTTGGACATGATGTTGACGCTTGCCCCTAAATCGCAGTAAGCTTTCTTGAAGATATGCGGACCAATTGCACAAGTGATTGTTGGGTGCCCAGAATCTGCCTTCTTTGCGACAAATGGTGATTCTACAAAAACATCTGGGCAAATCTGACTTCGAGGGTTACCAATCCTCGTTGTCACCATGTTAACTGTTTTAGTGAAGGATTCGCTTCTGTCAAACCTTCTTTTGATTTAGGTGAGATAGCGGATGACATTTGAGAAATTTGAGTTTTAATCATTTTATTAAAACTAGATTGATTCTGAACAGCAGTAGATAAATTTTCAAGTTTTGAACTAATGGATTCTAACATTTTATCATTATAAGATATTTTCTTGTTCAGAGATTCATTAATCTTAGCTTGACCAAGAACTAAATCTTTCAAAGAAGGTTGGTTTGAGTTATAATTGGAATTGTAATTGTAATTAAAACCATTACCTCCTTGTGGACGTCCTTGATTATTCCACCTGTTGTTATTATTATTATTGTTGCCTGGATGGAACCCATTGTTGATGAAGGCAAGCTCTTCATGAGTTTCGGGGCAATTGTTGCCCGAATGTCCAAGCTCTCCACAGACTTCACAAGTCATCAATGCTTCTGGAGGTGGTAGAGTGTTGTTCATGACTTCCTTCTCGGTAGCTTGATCTCCCAATCTTTTTGAGTAACAGGTCCATTTTTGCAACTAGCATGTCCGTCTCCTTGACGTTGTGCATGCCTCTTTTGGTTGGGGCTCTGTCTTCTCCCCATGCTTGGTTCTCGATCATCTTCTCGATGAGCGCTTCAGCTTTTTCAACAGTGAGGGACAGAAATGCCCCTCCAGCAGCGGCATCAAGATGGCCCTTACACATAGGTGTAAGACCATTGTAGAAGTTCTGAAGTACGAGCCATGTTTCCATGCCGTGATGTGGGCAGGCAAGGATGTATTCTTGCAGCCTTTCCCACGCTTCAGGAATTGGTTCATTTGGATTCTGGCTGAAACCGGCGGAGATTCTTGCCCGCAGGGGGCATTGGTTTTGCCCATTGGGAAGAAGTGCGAGGAACGCGGTGGAGCATTTGCTCAGTGCTGACTTGAGCTTTGTCTTTGTAGAACAATCGCCGCCTTCCCCACTAGGGAGAAAGGAAACAGGCAGAGCTTGATTGCGTCAGGCTCCATGTCCTTGATGACAATGGTGTCACACAGCTCTAGAAAATTTTGAAGGTGTGCATTGGCATCCTCGCTTTGCAATCCACAGAATGGATTTGCCTGTACCATCGTGATGAGGCCAGTGCAGATCTCAAAATTCTTGTCTCCAACGTTGATTGCTGGCCTAGTGGGGACATTGCCCACCGCTGGGGTTGAGTAGTCACGGAGTGTCTTGGCCATGAGTGTTGATGAGGATGGTACGGTGATGATGGGTTCAACCTCCGGTGGATTTACGACAGGTGTAACGGTACGGGACCGTCTCTTTCGATCAACGCCTCCGGATTGTCAACGGTTGTTCGGTCGGTAGGTTGCGACCGATCATATACTATCCCTGTTTTCATCCACAACAGGAAGAAAACAAAAGAGTTAGCCTGCAAAGACTAGGGCTATCATTCATACATGTGGTTATAATCATCATATGCTAGCTTTTTGATTTTTTTTAGAAAACCATGCCTTCCCCGGCAACGGTGCCAGAAATACTTGTTGATATTTCTTAACGACATTACTAGAAATAGATAATAACCTATTTCTATAAATGGCACCAGAAATGCTTGTTGGCATTTCATAGTGCAATCACTAAGAATAAATAATATTCTCAATGACCACGTTAAGAGATATCGGATGATAGATGGATTCATGTGTTTACTTTAGTCAATCCGCAAGCACACGGATCTATCATTGTAGCATTTCACCCGGTGGTATTCGGGTATCGTGATTTATATTTTCCCAAAGGAAGGCAGGCTTGTGTTGTTAGCTAGCATAATGATGATAATGACCCACAATGTATTCATGAATAACCATTAGTCAATTGCAGGGGTAAGAAGAATGATATTTAGGATAGTGACAAACACACATAAGCTACTACACCACTAGAGGGAGAAAAGGATAAAAAAGAATCTACAAGGAGAAGGTGGTTCTAAATATTGCACATGGGTGAACTCTAGTTTTACATATGAGGAGGCTAAATCATGATGGGACTACGATCATATGATGAGGAGATGCCCGCAGCTAGTCTGCTAGCTGATGGACACTTTCAGAACTCCAACTCAACATCCGAACGTGGAGGAATACGATGGGCGGAACAGGGCTGTCACCACCTACCCCCTATATCACTACCGTGGGATGCCGACATTTCTGATGGTTACTATAAACCTGGACACCACGTCCACGTGTATAGAAACTACCTAAATCCCCCCGGGACTCCGACCCTACGGATCGACAAGCAAGGATAAAGGTAAACCCGAAGGTACACCAAACCATCATAATCTACATAAACCGACCACTCTCTAGCGAGTCGACATATGATGGTTAATTCTATAATTAGCCAAGTCCTATCTATTAATATGTCAACTAGATCATAGTTCACACATTAATAAGATAACATGAGGGTAACTATACTCTAGTTTGAACGCATTGTAATATGAATATAAAGACTTGAATATTGAAAGGAACTCCATAATAATATTAATATTACCAAAAGATCCTTCCAAGGAGACAAGCCCTCCTTGAAGCTCAACCTGGCTCAAAACTACAACTAGGACTAAAGAGAGTGAGTAAAGTGCTCAAGGGTGTGTGTGTTGTCTTGTAGGAAGGGGTTGTGGCCTCTTATTTATAGTGGAATGAAAGTGGTTCTTGGCGGGAGTTTTGGCGCCAAATCCCTGAAAAGCACCGCCATGCACCGCCTCTACTCCTCCGAGTGGGGACAAACGGAGACAAGGCGCGGTGGGATCGGGCACGAGGCTGCGGCGGCCGCCGCCGCAAGCGGGCTGTCGGCCCAGGTTTGCCCCGTCCTGCGCCCATCCTTCGTGTGTGAGCTGGTGGCCCATTCTAGGTCGCCTTTCCGGAGGTGTTTCGGTCCATTTTGCTTCGGTTCTGGCCTGTCACGTTCCCCTTGGCCAAAGTGTATTTCCTGAGTTGCACATTACTCTTTATTTGGCGTACTCTCACCTGTTTCTGTGTTTGTTCCTACAAAACAAATATTCTCGAATACAAGTGGAACTAGGTGAGTAGTAAATGTTTATTTGGCATAAGTGTGTCCCATCTCTCTTAATTAGAGCTAAGTTGGCGGTATAAGATGTGTGATAGTGACCGCCAACACCGGGGCATGTGGCCAGTTAGTGTCGACTGACCTAAGGTGACACCCAGGTCGATCTGGGGTGACACCCCGGCCATCGTGCCCTTTGCCAAAAAGGCCTCAGGCGCAACATGTGTTCAACAGTCCTGAACTTGCAATCCATACCGCGAACGGTGCTTAATCGACACAGACGGGACAAGCACAACCAGGCGAACCTGTCGGCTTAACCACCATAGACACAACCCATTTCTCGTCCGGTCTCAGGTTAAACATGATTATGTCCACAAACAGGGTGGAGGAGCTAAGGTAAACCTATATCTTGCGAATTATGAAACCATCATCCAACTTCTATCGAAATCTAAGCATTACTAAGCATAAGAGTTCGATCTACACATACAAGTGGGTCAATATCTGGGATAACTGTAAGTCAAGGTAGTCATGCAGCAACGGTATCAACCAACGCCTATCAACTAAATGCACATTGCCAAAGGATGTTGGGTTCGGTTGGTTATCCCAGCCAGCTTGGACACTCTAGAGGCACCCCTCGTGTCCCGAGTTCAATTCAGTGGGAGCGAATTTCGTTGGGGCTTTTTAAAAAACTCAAAAATAGAAGGGTGGGGTTTCCCTTCCCGACTTCGGGTCAAAAAAAAAAACTTAATGCACATTACACTAGACTTAAGGTGTAATAAAGATTTTCAAAATAGAGAAGGGTTTATGCTCCGGGGCTTGCCTTTGTTGCAGGGAAAGTCAGATTCTGCAGTCGGACCACCAAAGTCAAACTTGACACCATCACCATTGGTGGTTGCACCTTCTCCAAATCTTGATCATCGCGGAACCACATCATCACTCGTTTACACTACACGTAATAATGATGCATGTTTAACATGATGGAATTGTAAACATGATGCTCGATGATGCATGAAATAATAAACACTTAAGTACTACTTTCCTTCACGATAAAGTTGCAACGTCAAAAACCAACTTGTTGAACTACTCTACAAGATATCATCGCCATTTTTCCAAAGGAGTTCTCAAGGACCATTTGATTGTGATATGATCCAAGTTTCACAAAACAATCCCAAATCACACATCAAACTTAAATCATTAAACTCTAAACACTCACTTTTCTAATAAATAAAACATAAAATAGAAAATAAATTAAACATTTCAAAACCACTCCAAACTTTTCATACAAGTAGGTCATAGCATAAAACAAGTACCAAATCAAATTTCATGATTTTTGAATAAATATTTAATTTTCTAAAAACCATGTAAGATGCATTTTTCAATTAAACAATGTATTTTTAAATCATGCAAGAACTATCCAAAACCAAATTTTCAAATTTTTCATGGATACACAACATCACAGGAAGGCTATACAAAAGTTTCATAAATTTTGAAGCACTATTTGAATTTCTATGAAATTCGCAAAATCGAACACTATTCATCATAAAGGAAATTGATAAAACAATTTATAATTGAAAAACGGCCCTTGGGCGAAATCGCCCGACTCGCCCAAAACGCCCGATAGGCCAGCCCAAGCGACTGGCAGGCCGGCCCAGCTGCTGGCCCTGCTGCCGACCTCGGCCGGCCGCCGGGTTTGACCGGCGAATCCTCGCCCGACAACGAGGTTCCCGACGACCGGACTTCGCCCAACCTGCTCCCCTCACTCTCCCGCATCTATTGACTCCCAAACGCACCCTCGGGCACGGTGGCCACCATGCCGGGGCGATGATGGCGGACCGCCGCGCTGCGGACGGTAGAGGCGGTGTATCGCGACTTCCCGGCGGCGGCGAGCACCCTAACACCTCCAACAAGCTCCTGCGACTCTAACTAAGCCACTAAGAGATATCTAACCGCCCCAAGCGCCCGACGGCCACGTGCACGCATGACAATGACGGACAGGGTGGAACTCCCGGCAACGGCGTTCGGTGAACATGCCGCACAATAGATGAAACAAAAAGCGCGGCATGATTGGTAGCCGACCACGAGCATGATGCTCGAGCTGGTTCGAGCGGGGATGGAGCGGAGCTAGGTCGCCAACGGAGAGGGCGGCAACGGCGGCTCGAACCGAGGCAGATGGCGGTGTTCGGTGTCTCGGTGATGCGCCGCACGAACAAGCGAGCCGACCACGATCATGGCATCAAGGCGAGGCTAAAACACAAGGTGGTTCAATTCGTGCTCACCAAACGAGCCGACGACGGTGATGTGACGCGCGGCGGGCGGCTATGCCGCCGGCGGCGAGGAAGAAGGCGGTGCGCCGCGGATTCCGACGAACTTGGGTGACGCGGCCGGGCTCGTAAGATGCACAACGCAGATTCTTGGAGCTAATGGTACGGTTAATTTGGGCGGTGGGTGCTCGACGGCGGCAAAGATGACGATGGCGCTTGGCGGCTACCGGGCGGCGGCGCTCAAACGGCGGACGGGATAAGGACGACGGTCGGTGCTTGGCTTTGTAGGGCGGCCGCGTGAGCGAGACGAGGACACACGCAGGGGACTCTCCATGCCACCGCTGGCAAGCGGGCCGCCGGCAGCCTCGACGCGCTTTAAACGGATCGAAGACCGCCGGCGGCAAACAAATGGCGTGGCAGCCCCTGTTCCCCCTCCCCATTCAATCGTAGAAAAGAAACCCAAACTTCGAATTTGCCAAATTACTCTCAATTTGAACTGAACTAAAAATCTCCAAGAATGAAATTTGCTCAACTTTTCAAGATCTACACATTTCATAAAAGAAGCATTTTCAAATTCAAGCCTCAAAATAGGACTTCTTGAAAAGGGGGCAAAAAGATTTGAATTTGAATTCAAAATTACTTTTAAAATCATATAGAAACTTGAAAAACTTTGTACAACTCTTTTGTACAACAAAGCAAGATCTTCAAACTAGCTTTTGAAAGTTTTGCCAAATTTTGCTTAGATTTTGAAATAACTAAAAGGGGGTAAAAAGGGCTTTGGAAATTAGGGTTTTCGAAATCCAATCCCAAAATAGAATTTGATCAAATTTCAAACCATCAATTCATAAATATAAAAACAATCATCTAACCACTTACTTAGGATCAAAAACATGTGATCAAAATAAAATCACTCTAACCCCCGAGCTCAAACAATTGCTAATTAAATAAACTTATTTTACTTAATGCATAGGAGGTTATTCAAACATTCATGCTTTGCAATGCTTATGATGTATGATTAACTTTTTAATTATATGTTAACATCTGGGATGTTACAATCATTCCCCTTAGAGAAATCTTGTCCCGAGATTTCGAGAGACAAAACCCGTGGGGCAAATAACGGGTAACTAAATTTGGCAAGCATATGGACTTGCAAGAAGTTTATGAAACAAGATGAATCGTTATCATGATTGCAAATGTAATCAAAATATGGTTGCAATCAAGATGGTTTTTCAGAAATTCCAAAGAATTACAGATAAGAATTTTCAAAAGTTTTTACAAGGAAGGAGAAAGTACATTAATTGTGGACAATAGTGAATCATGACCCTTGACCCCGACATTAGCGAAGGCCGTAGCATTAATTCCTTATGGTCGCGATCCATAGGAGACCCTGTGTTTTGACGCTATTTCCGATCACGGATCATGGTTCCACTATAGGACACAACTATCATAATTTCTCAAAAGAATTCGATTGGAAGAGAGCACACTAGTTGTGGGGCTAAAATGGATCATGACAACAGACTTCGATACCTGCGCGCGCCCAGTAGAATCTCGTGTGGCCGCGGCACACAAGAGACCCTAGGTTCCGTCGCGGCACCGTGGTCATGGATCATGGCCACCATAATAGGGCACAACCATTGTAACTCTCAATCAATATATGTTGACTATCAAAAGGAAGGATTAGCATGTGTCAGAATTGAAGGAATCTACACATGCATGAATCGAGAGATCAAGGATGAATATGAGGCCTTTATATAAAAGTTAACATGGCAAGATGTAAGCTCCCAAAAATTAGGAACTTATGAAGCAAAGATTATGGAATGAAGGTTTATTAGTAAAATGATGGTACGAGACGAAATTTATTAAGACAAACAACTATAAAGAAAAATAGTTGTTTGGATGAAAGGAGGAAATCAGCAACATTATATGTATGATATGATGCATGCTCGTCCTATACGTCTTCACAACGTTAGGAGTACTCTGCCTTCATCATGTCAGATGTTAGTAGGTTATAGGGCTTTACTTTATACTATCTTCACTACAAAGATACGAGATGTTGAAAACACTTAGCGTAACATTGTCGGTGAAGTTAACTCTCTAGTTGTTCTTCAAAAGATGACATGAAAACTTCTTAAAATCTTTTACTTGACTCGTCGGAAAAATCTTCACGAAAGCTTCCAAAGCAAGCATAAGGAAAGATAAGAGATCATTTTCAATTTGTTACTTTCAAAAACTTTTTAGATTACAAAATCATTTTTAAGTTTTCAAAAGTAATATTGTAGCTGATCCCAAGTATGAGCTCGATACCAATCGTGGATGTAACCTCCTAATTATTATGGGCCCACCCGCACATATCATTGTTCCAAAGACCTCGACAGCAAGTGCAGATACACCCAATAACTTAAGAAGCTCTGTCGGGTGTCATCGGAAACCCCGATTACACCTCATACCGAGATCAACAAAGGAGTAGCTATAACATTACAACATTTGTTAAAAAAAAAATAGATCGAGCGCGGAATAAATAATAACATTAATTTTACAAAATGTGAGTAAGTTACATTTGAGTAAACTTAACTTAATTGTGGAAGTAGAACAGAACTATAGGGGATAACTAGATCATGTCGAGCCCACCGACACGACCTTGGTTAGCAAAAGACGAGTCACACACGCAACAAGGGTTAACAAACCCCGAGTACACAATGTACTCCGCAAGACTTACCTGACAAAAAAAAAGACTCCAAGGGTATGCTGGCTTAAGGGAAGTAAGGTTAGAAAAGGGGAGTTTTGCAGAAAAGCTTACTAAAAGTGGATCCTTACTTTCAATGTTTTAGCATCAAATTAAGTTATTACCAGTATCCACTTTGCACCTGTTCTATCTCAATCACTTATATTAAACATCACATCTCTTATCCATCTCTTGTCCATGATCACCACTGTTCCATCATTAAAACTACGAAGTATGGGCAGAAGAACGGGTCTCCATCTCCGAGAAGCACGGTGATTCGTGAATCGATTCAAAACCCAGCTGGGGATCCCTAACCACACGACATATGTAGCACTTAAGCTTGCATATATCAACCATCTCTCGGTTCGTCCAAAACGGGACCGCGTCCTATGCCACCCGAGAATATAGTACACCTCTAACCTGGGACTTTAACCCACTGAGGGTATCTTGTACTCCCGCCATCTCTCCACTCCCAGTGCGCGGTTGTACGTTCCCGATTTGGCACACCCCCGAGATCAGGCTTACCGAGGCATGTGGCCAGTTAGTGTCGACTGACCTAAGGTGACACCCAGGTCGATCTGGGGTGACACCCCGGCCATCGTGCCCTTTGCCAGAAAGGCCTCAAGCGCAACATGCGTTCAACAGTCCCGAACTTGCAATCCATACCGCGAACGGTGCTTAATCGACACAGACGGGACAAGCACAACCAGGCGAACCTGTCGGCTTAACCACCATAGACACAACCCGTGTCTCGTCCGATCTCAGGTTAAACATGATTATGTCCACCGACAGGGTGGAGGAGCTAAGGTAAACCTATATCTCGCGAATGATGAAACCATCATCCGACTTCTATCGAAGTCTAAGCATTACTAAGCATAAGAGTTCGATCTACACATACAAGTGGGTCAATATCGGGATAAGCGTAAGTCAAGGTAGTCATGCAAAGAACGGTATGAACCAACGCCTATCAACTTAATGCACATTACACTAGACTTAAGGTGTAATAAAGATTTTCAAAACAGAGAAGGGTTTACGCCGGGGCTTGCCTTTGTTGCGGGAAAGTCGATTCTGCAAGTAGTCGGACCACCAAAGTCAAACTTGACACCATCACCATTGGTGGTTGCACCTTCTCCAAATCTTGATCATCGTGGAACCACATCACTCTCGTTTACACTACACGTAATAATGATGCATGTTTAACATGATGGAATTGTAAACATGATGCTCGATGATGCATGAAATAATAAACACTTGAGTACAACTTTCCTTCATGATAAAGTTGCAACCTCAAAAACCAACTTGTTGAGCTACTCTATAAGATATCATCACCATTTTTCCTAAGGAGTTCTCAAGGACCATTTGATTGTGATATGATCCAAGTTTCACAAAACAATCCCAAATCACACATCAAACCTAAGTCATTAAACTCTAAACACTCACTTTTCTAGTAAATAAAATAAAACATAAAATAGAAAATAAATTAAACATTTCAAAATCACTCCAAACTTTTCATACAAGTAGGTCATAGCATAAAACAGCACCAAATAAAATTTCATGATTTTTGAATAAATATTTAATTTTCTAAAAACCTGTAAGATGCATTTTTCAATTAAACAATGTATTTTTAAATCATGCAAGAACTATTCAAAACCAAATTTTCAAATTTTTATGGATACACAACATCACAGAAGGCTATACAAAAAGTTTCATAAATTTTGAAGCACTATTTGAATTTCTATGAAATTCACAAAATCGATTACACTATTCATCATAAAGGAAATTGATAAAACAATTTATAATCGATAAACGGCCATCGGGGCGAAATCGCCCGACTTCGGCCAAAAACGCCACGGGCTAGCCTGAAGCACACGGCAAGCCGGCCAGTTGCTGGCCCTGGCCACCTCGGCGGGCAGGGGTTTGTAGGCGAATCCTCGCCCAAAGAACGAGGTTCCCGATGACCGGACTTCGCTCACCTGCTCCCCTCACTCTCCCCGCATCTGCTGACTCCCAAACGCGCACCCTAGGGCACGGCGGCCACCATGCCGGCGATGATGGCGGATCGCCGGCGGATGGCGTAGGTGGCGCATCGCGACTTCCCCAAGATCGGCGAGCACCCTAACACCTCCAACAAGCTCCTACGACTCTAACTAAGCCACTAAGAGATACCTAAAAACCCAGCCGCCACGCGCGCTTTAGGACGTGACGAGGCGGAACATGCCGCACAATAGATGAAACAAAAAGCACTGGCGTGATTGGTAGCTCACCACGAGCATGATGCTCGCACTTTGGTTCGAGCGGGGATGGAGCGAGCTAGGTCGTCGACGGAGAGGGCGGCAACGGCGGCTCGAACCGAGGCAGATGGCGGTGTTCGGTGTCCTCGTGATGCCACCGCACGAACAAGCGAGGCGACCACGATCATGGCATCAAGGCGAGGCTAAAACACAAGGTGGTTCGATTCCAGCTCACCCGAACGAGCCGACGACGGTGATGTGACGCGGTGGCGGCGGTCGCCAAACAGCCAGGAAGAAGGCGGTGCGCTGCGGATTCCCGCGAAACTTGGGTGACGCAAACCGGCTCGTAAGATGCACAACGAAGGCGGAGCTAATGGTACGGTTAATTTGGGCGGTGGGTGCTTTCGGGCGCAAAGATGACGCGGGCGTAGCAGCCCGGGCGTGTGGCGTTCAAACGACGGACGGGATAAGGACGACGGTCGGGTGCTTGGCTTTGTAGGATGGCCGCGTGAGCGAGACGAGGACACGCAGGACTCTCCATGCCACCGCTGCCCGCCGGCAGCCTCGACGTGCCCAAAACGGATCGAAGACCGTAAAGGCAAGCACCGCGTGGCAGCCCCGTTCCCCCCCCCATTCTACTGTAGCAAAGAAACCCTAACTTTGAATTTGCCAAATTACTCTCACAATTTGAACTGAACTCAAAAATCTCTAGGAATGAAATTTGCTCAACTTTTCAAGATCTACACATTTCATAAAAGAAGCATTTTCAAATTCGGCCTTGAAATAGGACTTCTTGAAAAGGGGGGCAAAAAGATTTGAATTTGAATTCAAATTTACTTTTAAAATCATATAGAAACTTGAAAAACTTTGTACACCTCTTTTTGTACAACAAAACAAGATCTTCAAACTAGCTTTTGAAAGTTTTGTCAAATTTTGCTTAGATTTTGAAATAACGAAAAGGGGGTAAAAAGGGCTTTGGAAATTAGGGTTTTGAAATCCAATCCCAAAATAGAATTTGATCAAATTTCAAACCATCAATTCATAAATATAAAAACAATCATCCAACCACTTACTTAGGATCAAAAACATGTGATCAAAATAAAATCACTCTAACCCCGAGCTCAAACAATTGCTAATTAAATAAACTTATTTTACTTAATGCATAGGAGGTTATTCAAACATGCATGCTTTGCAATGCTTATGATGTATGATTAACTTTTTAATTATATGTTAACATCCGGGATGTTACACTTCTAATCGATCCAATGAGTCCCTCTCGGCCTTATGGTTCCTTTGTTCGGTGTAGGCACGAAGCCTTGGGGACCCATACTCTATATCCGAAGGGAGTATGGCCTCGGATCCATAGACCAAGAAGAAGGGTGTGAATCATGTTGCCCTCGCTCTTAGTCATTCTTAAGCTCCACAAGACCGATGGCAGCTCTTGGTACCACCTTTGCCGTCTTGGCTAAGCTTGTTGAAGATTCTTAGTTTGAGGCCTTGTAATATCATGCCGTTGGCTCTCTCTACTTGGCCATTGGTCTTTGGATGTGCCACGGCAGCGGTATCTACCCTGATGTTGTAATCTTCGCAAAAGTCCAGGAACTTTTTTCCGATGAAGTTGCTTCTATTGTTTGTGATGATTGAATTTGGGACACCAAACCTTGAAAGTAGGACCTCAAAAGCCTTCTTGTCTCTTCGGTCCGAGGGGTGACAATAGGTCGGGCTTCAATCCATTTGGAGAACTTGTCTATTGCGACAAAGATGCGTGGGTGTAGCCCTCGGGAGCTTTCTTGGGGGTCCGATCATATCCAGTCCCCATACTGCAAATGGCCAAGTGATTGGGATGGTCTGCAGAGCTTTGTCTTGGGGAGATGAGTCTTGTGGGCATAGTAATCGCGGCAACCTTTGCGGTGCGGACTACGTGATTCAAGGCCGTCGGACCGTTGTTGGCCAAGAGAAGCCTTGTCGAACACCTTCCCCACCGTGGTGCGTGGAGCAAAGATGGTGTCCGCACTCTCCCCCATGGGTATCTATCGCCAGTTCCTTGCCTTGCTCCGGGAAATGCACCTTTGGTATATTCCCGAGGCCCCCCTTCAGATAGTTCTTGTTCGTCCCCAATCATCGCAAAGGACTTAGCTCGCCGAGCTATCCGCCTTGCCGGTCTTGTCCTCCGGCGCCTCCTCTCGTCGAGATAGTTTATCAAAGGTAGTCGCTAATCTTGTGCTTCCTCATCGACTTGCATGGCCTCTGGTTGTTGTTGGGTTGTTTCCTGAGGGACTTCTTCTCCTGAGGTTTGCTCTTGACTTCCCGAAGGAGGTTCCATAGCCCACGAGGGGGTTGGGTCAACCCCCGAGGGGGTCTCCTGGTCTTGATACTTGACAGAGGGTTTGTAGAGGTCTAGCATCAGGATATTTGTAGGCACCGCTGCCCTTGTTGATGCAATCTTGGCAAGTTCGGCCCATTTGCCTCATTGTACTTCCTTGGGTGTGCCGATGTTCCGTGCCATGGAACCTGTCTTCTAGCTTTCTTACCGTTGACGGTAACCAACGACAAATTAAATACCGTCAACACAACACCAAAACACCCTAGAAATAGGGATTTCAACTAACATATTCCAAAGTTTTGGTGTTTATTTGGACTTGCGGTACAAATTCAAAGATGATCACTTTGGGCCAAAAAAGACAAAGAAAAAGAAATAAAATCAACAAATAAAAAAAGGCCCAAAGGAGCAAATGGCAAGCCCAACCAAGAATCGGGATAAAACGTCAAAACCAGGCCGGGTCAAGACCACCTTACAACTTTTTCGAACAAGGAAGCTCGGCTGCCCGAGCTGCCGACCGACCCGGCAGGTGGTGCGCACGCACCACTGGCGCTGCCGCACCTCGGCCGAGGCGGTTCGGGCCCAGCCTCGGTAGGTGGTTTGTTACCTTCCAAAACCGACACTACCGACGTTGGATGGTCGGTTTGGCACGTATGGAAGGTTTTCCTAGGTCGGTTTTGGTGTTTTTAGCACTTAGGCCCCTCTCCCTTGTGTATAAATAGCTCCCTCCTTCACCTCTCTACACAACAATTCCAAGGAGAAACCAGTCCACTTGTGCAAGAGAGTAGAATTAGATCTTCCTCTTCTTCTACTACTTCTTCTATCTTCTTCTAATTCTAGAGAGTGAGAGAGGGAAAGGCTAGAAAGAAGCTTTGTTCTTTCTACCCCGGAGTTGCCTGGTTCGCCTCTCGGTGTTCCGCGGTTCCTAGGAGGACGGAGTCTTGGGACTTGTCGGCATTCGCCCGGCTTTGTACCTTTGCAAGCTACTTACACTTTGGTAAGAAGTCTTGTGATTATCTTGCAGCTACTTAATTTCCTTCGCACATTTTTTTTAGCTGTTGTAGACTTGCGGGATTGGTAGATTGTCTCGTTAAGAGCGTTAGTTCTTGGTGAAGGAACTCTTTGACCGGGGAACCTTGGCCAACATCAAGAATGTGGACCAATAGTGCAAACGTGGTGTTTGGACTAGCGTTCACCTACCTTTTGCGGTGCATCCCACGGTTGAGGGGTAGGCGGCTTGGTCGTGACAAGCCTTGTCCGCCCCTTGAAATCCCCCCCACGCTCGGGCGCTGTGTCGTAGAGCTAATCTGCCAGGGGACTCTACCCATTTGGGAGCGGGCCGGTGTCTCCGGTGAGTAGACAAAAGACTTTAGGAATCACCGCCGAAAAAACTTAGCCTATAGATACCTCGCTACTCTTAGAAAACAAACCCTTGCCTTAGGTTGACATAGACTAGAAAAGCCGCAAGGCGCGCCCTTGTGTAAAATACTTATACCCTCGCTTACCACCGGGTGAAGTGCTACAACGGTATTTCCGCCGCGCTGCGGATTTCTCTATGTGCATAAGAAACACCAACAAGCATTTTCGGGCGCCGTTGCCTGGGACGGTTGTCGTAGTTATATCTCGAGCCGAAGTCGACTGTGTGGACGGTAGTATCCTTTAAAACAAAAAATACCAAAAAGAGTTCTTCATTACCCATGGAGCAACCCACTATCCAAATCATGTCCGCTCCTAAGGGCGAGCTCAGAGAACCATGTCAATCTGCGAAGTCAATCACAACTTCCGAGTATGAGCTCCGCCCCGGCTTTATAGCCATGGTTTAGGCCGAGCCTTTTTCGGGCTCGGAATATGAAAACCCCTATCATCACCTAAGGGAGTTTGAGCAGCTCTGGGGGCTGCGACAATTGCGTGCATGACACACGACACGCCGAGGTGGAAGTTGTTTCCGTTCTCTCACCGAGAGGGCGACTCAATGGTACGCCCATAACGTAGGGTTGGTAAACGGAGAATGGGAAGAACTGCGAAATGCAGTTCGTAGCGCAGCTACCCGATATCGAGAATCTTGCCCTGCGACAAGAGATACTCAACTTCAACAAATAGAGGGTGAAACCTTAGGTGCAGCACGGGACGGTTACCACGCTTACACGATCCGGCCTGCACTGGCCCATACCAAACCATGTGCTTTTACAACATTTCGGCTAGGATTGGGCGGGGGAACTACCCCCGCCTTGATTTAGGCGGAGGGTCGTTTCACATAAAACCACATGTTGACACATATTAACGTATACTTTTAATTGTCAACTAAACATGGAAAAAAGACTAAAATATAATTAGATAACCTTATTAGGGGTTTATACTAATGATTTCCATGAGTTTTGGTAAAGTTGTGATTTGCGAGGGGACTTAAAAAAAAAAGCCGTAAAATGACGTGGCATACGACCGACGAACGCTAACGCAATCCAACCCGAAACAAGTCTAGAAGGCTCCGGATTACTCCCCGACGTGAACCAAACTTGGCACCGAAGAAAACATCATCTAGAAGACTCCGAGCCACGACGCATCGCGGGGCCGTGGTGGGACCACCCGGGCCGATCGCCCAATAAACAGCCGATCGGCCTGCCTTGGTCGCCAAGCAAGCCCCGTTTCCGAAGCTTCTCCAACCGCCCGAGATGCAATCTAATCCGGTTGTTTGATGTCGGTTTGATCCGAGGGTGTCGGTTAAGCACGAAGATTAGTACCACATTGCTCTTTGGCGTTAAGAAGAGACATAAGAAGACCCCTATATAAGCAAGCCCCCCAGGCCCCCCGGCTTCAATCATCTCAGATCATCTCTTCATTAGCTATCTACAAGCAAAATCTAGGGTTTCATATTAGAAGAGAGAGAGGTCCCTCTAGTTGTCTAGTTCGTCTAGTTCTAGTTCTAGATCTAGTTCTTCTAGTTCATCTAGTTGTAAGATCAAGGAGAGAGGAGCGGAGAAATTTGAAGATCCGGACTGTCGGATCTTCATCATCATTGTACTTCCGCCGCAACAAGTTCGTCTTCAGCAATCTCCGTGTTCTTCATTTATTAATTCTATTTATTCTATTTAATTACTTTCGGTTCTTACTTTACTATATTTACTGGATCTCCGCTCGTATTGAGTGCTCTAGTTATCATATGTGGCTAGAGTAGTAATCGATAGTGTAGACGTGGTGTCTAGACTAGAGTTTACCCGAGTTTTGCGCCTCAATCCCACGGTTAGTTGTGGTAGCCCGGGGGGTGACAGCCCTGTCGGTCTTTGTATTCCACCACGTTCGGGTTGGTGATTCGTAGAGAGCTTTTGGCGGCCTTTCTCCCGATCACCCCTTCCAGTCTTTTTTCGAGGATCGACGGTACCGTTGTTCGACGTAAGTAAAGTAAAGTAAGCCTTTGATTATTTAGATCTCATTAGAATACTTAGAAAACTTAACCCTCTCTTCCCACATCATTACCATTATTAACTTAGGACGTTCTAAACCTTTCTAGTACACTTCACGTTCCCGTGGAAAATCGATACGGAATACTCCCGGTGAAAGCTACATCGGTATCCGTGCGCTTATGGATTTCTCTCTGGCGTTAATTTATACCAACAAGCTTTCGGGCGTTCTTGCGGGAACGGTAGTCGTGCTAGTTAGAACCACGATCGTCCTTTTACCTTTTTACTTTTTTTTCCCTTCTACCTTTCTTTCCTTTTACCCCTACCTATACCACATGGATTTCACTCCTATCATTAAATTCTTTGCTCCAAAGGGCGACATGTTGGAGCCTCCATCATCTTCACACCCTATTCTTACAGATCTGCTATGAGCTTCGCCTGCTCTTATAGCCATGGTTCGGGAGCAATCCTTCTCTCGGGTTAGCACATGAAGATCCATACACCCACCTTAGAGATTTTTGAGCAGTTGTGTTCTTGCAGGAATATTCCTGGCATGACACAAGAGACCATTAAATGGAAATCATTTCCGTTCTCCCTTGAGGGAAGAGCAAGAAAATGGTATGCTCACTCTGTAGGAAACGTAAATGGAGATTGGGATGAACTTCGAGACAAATTTTGTCTTGCCTTCTTTCCTCTTTATAAAATCGCTGACCTTAGAATAGAAGTTCTTACATTTAGACAAAAAAGAGAAGGAGACTCTAGGAGCAGCCTGGGCTAGATTCACAAGCCTTACCAATTCGGGCTCAAACCTTTCCTTGCGACCATGTCCCTGCTCTATCACTTTTATCGCGGTCTTAACAAGGAAGTTGCCTCGCATCTCGACATCACTTCAGAGGATCATTCTCACATAAACTAGTTAGTGAGGGAAAAGCCATTCTTGAGAAAATCCTTGACAACACTCCCTACACTAACGTTTTTGATGAGTTACCCGAAGAAGAAGTCGAGCCAAGCTCCGAACAACAAGAGGGAGACACACGCAACCAAATCTAAAATTCTATAATATCTTCTAAAGATTTGGTTGCCATAGAATCTCCTACTATGGAAACACATCACCTCTAAACACTTTAGAGAATAATGAATCCCATCCTTCCATCGAGGTTGATCTTTTGAAAATTCTAGGAATGCCTCGAATTTATCATTTAGAATGCATCCACCTAAGAGACCTCCAAGTGAATATATTTCAAATTCTTTTAAGGAGGAGTCTCTTAGAAAATGCTCTCGTTCCTACAAAGGATATCGGGAGGAATTCTATGATGGCATGTCTAGTGATGCCATAGAAGGAGAGCCAAGCTACCTAGAAGACGATCTTATTTTTCTCCCCTTCCATGCCTAGACAAGATTACATATTCGAACCCATTTTCGGACTCCATCCTTAACCCCGATGAATCCTTGTACTCTCTTTCCCTTGAGACCCTTGAGGGCCCTAAAAATTCATCAAGACAACCTAAATATAGGAGCCATCAAGACCACCAGAAGACCAAAAAGAGCGACAACAATGGCTAGAGGATAATAAAGAGTTATATGCTACAGCCGTTGTTGAATGGATGGACGAGACCTTAGATGAGATCGACCTGAGAGACACCACTCCAAGAGAAACTTTAGATATCTATGACAAATCAACCTTGGAGTTTGAGAAGAAGGATAACATCAATGAGCATGGAAGCTCTTTGCATAGACACTTCATCTAGTTCATGCTCACATGAGAAACTTCCTGAACTACCTAGTCTCTCTAGTCTAACCATTCTCAAGACATACAACCCCCTCGTGCTCTTGCCTCCTATAGATTTTGAGAGGGTGATTGTAGATGCGTTCATCTATAATAAATATTCTAGATCTCATGGTCATGAATCTTGATATAGGTGGTGTTGAAGGGGAGACCACTTCACTATCTTAAGTAGCTTTCAAAAGGTTTCCTAAGGACGAGCTTGTGTCCTAAAATAAGAATTCTTGAGATAGAGCATGAGTCCTTACTTTTTCCTTGTGATATGAGTATATAAATATACATGTGTAAATATTCCTTCGGGTATTTTCGTCACTAATCATTATAGGATTGGAGCGAAAAAGAATCTTTTGTCGGACTAACCCCTGTAGGAAATAAGACACTCTCAAATAAGCTTGGGGAGGTCCCTGAGATGAGCTCACACTGAGATGAAGCAAGACACAAGGACTTCTACAAGATGTTCCGGCACCATCATGCTCCAAATATTAAAGGTAACATCTTGAGGTAAGTCATAGAACCTTCTCTTTATCATGGCTTACTCATAAAGTCAAACATGTTAGAGTTACAACTTTGCTTGATTCTATCCGATGATCTCAACATGTTCAGCTCTATTTTTTGTTCTTCACACCACTCACTTGATCACTCATCATTCATGTTACAATTTTAAATGCTATTTTCATGCTTGGTGTCTGATCTTGTCACCTTTGTCACAAATAAAAGAGAACACAAGATGTTACCATGTGCCCAAGGATAGAGTAAGATGAATAAAGTTTTGGTTCTATTGGTGTTTTCCCACCAATAGAGCCCATGCACTTGATCTCTACCTTGTCTATGCAAGTAGGACACACTTTGCGCAAAATGTGGAGGAGTCTGCCACTTCTCCAAAATTCCACAAGTGAATGTCCCGACCTCGACATGCACACACCGAGCAAGGAACATGGGTGATGCCATCCTACTAGGAGATGCAACTGTCAAGATCAGATGAAGCACTCAAGGAGTGATCAAGCAAGATTTGAAGGACCAAGAGGGGTTGACACCTCCACTATTGTCTACCTCACCACAAGACCCAAGAAGAACAAGACGCGGAGACGCTGCTAAAAATCACAAAACCAGTTGGAACGGAGTTGACGAACAAGGAAGACATTAAGAAAAGATTAAAAGAAGTTCGCTCGGCCCCGACCAACCGAACACTCGCTGACACTGCCACTCCAAGAAAGGTCTCCTCCGAAGAAGCGACATGGAAAAGAAAGAAGCATCACCTACTGAAGAGGACAACAAGAGTACACCTTCGGAAGACCTACCGCTACCCCACGTCACCAACTGAACAAACACCATCGGCTACCTCATCTCCACGCCACTCGTCAAGATCATTGAAGACATCATACCGCACCCGACATTCCGACCCGTCGGAGATGACAAAGACGCCATGGGAGTAAGTACTCAAAACTCTCATCGAGAGGTAACTCGATATTTATACGCATATTTATTTTACGCAAAGCATATTTAAATTAGCATACTTCCTTTAGCATATTTACTTTCCTACACCTGCATAAAAAATCATAAAAATATGTTTACTATTTTCTCATGATTTCTTTAAAAGCCCCATGCAAGTACTCCTTGCTGTGTGGTGGCATAAAAATAAAACCCAAAAATATTGCATTCATATGTTTTTGCATCATCATCCTTTTACATAGAAAAATTCTAAAAAATATGTGAGCACATGAAGGCTCACAACATGTTCCTAGAGTTTGTTCCGTCGGGTATATGCGGAATTAATATTTACTGAGGAGAACCCGAAGGCGAACAAGTTCCAAGGACAAACGAAAAAGGACTACTTCAATATCCAAATTTTGGGGAGAGGAGAGCACCCCAAGATATTGCTACTTTACCTTTTTAATATTAGCTAGTTATTATATACGAGTTAATGAGTTTTAGCGTTTAAGTCTTAAAGATAGTTCGATTAATTTGTTTAGTTCGGTTTAGTCAAAATTAGTTTACTATTAAATATTAGATTCGGAATTATATAATAAAGTGCTCCTATGGAAGTCATCCACAAGTTGAGTCAATTATTCTCCATATATTTACGGATATGTTTTTGTCTCCACCATGCTTTGTATACAAGATAACAGAAAATAAGTGTGGGGAGATCTCGACAACCCAACAGAATTCTTCGCGACCAAAATCAAGAAATTCGAACCAAGACGGAACCATCGACTCAAGACGACTAAACCGCGACCCGACACGGCCCTGCAGGCAGGCCGACCGCCCAGTATTAGGCCGCCGGCCCCCCGCCACCGCCCCACTTCAAGGCCCATTTCGTCCCCTTCCGGTTTGCTTCCTAAAACTTTTCAATTTTCGCAAATTACTTTCCGTTCGAATTAAAAAATAAGTCTTTTTCGTTATGGTATGTTTTCCTATATGAAAAAAGATGTCTTGTTAACCCATGAACAAAGTTTTGCATGATTAAATTCCTACATATACGTCACTTGTTGGGATGCTTTAATTGCTTAAAACATGAGAAATAATAAAGTTAGAATAATGAGATCCTCTTTCTTTTATCTTGTCTTTGGAGAATTATTTATTTCAAAATATTAAAATCATTAGTTATGCTTCTCCTTTGTGATCAATGATACATCCTAATAGAGCCGTAACAATCATTAAAGATATATTTAATTAATTGTTGCTTTCTTGTATTGAGCTTTGTCAAAACCACGAACCCATGTTGAAATTTGTCTAAAGTCTAAGATCAAGATCACATACACTGCTTTCACTAAAGTATCCATGCTCTAAAAAGTTTTAATCTCTATCTCCCATAATTTTAATTCTTTGAAAAAAGGTACAGCTATGAAAAAGCCAAATGTTCAAAATTCTAAAGAGTGGAGAGAAAAGTGAGAGAGAGGAGAAAATGAGCAAGTGTTCTACGGGTCAGAAGAACCCCCTCTCTAAGAAAAAAAAAAAGGCAAAAATGAAGAGAAGAATAATGGACAAGTGTCCCAGGGGGTGAGTAGGGCCCACTTCTCTAATAAATAAGAGAGTAAAAATGGACAAGTGTCCGAGGGTGAGTAGAACCCACCTCTCCACTAAATAGCTGATTACCTCGCTTGAAAAATAAAAATGTTCCAAAAAAAAGGGAGATAGACGATTTTCAACTAGAGAGAGCAAAGTGGTGATAATAATCTTGACTCACATACACATCTTGATCTATGACTTATGACATCTTTCTCCATGGATCCACAAGTTGACTTAACAATAAATACAAGGTAAGTGTGCTACATGTTCTTGAGCTCCACATATGATATAATAAATGAACTGTGGAGGATATAATATATTTTAGGAGACTTGAGAGTGTCACAAAGGAGTAAGTACAGCTATGCTTTCTTTTCAAAATTTATGCAAAAATCTCTCCAAGTGACTTGGTTTAAGAATTTAAGGTGATCTGTTTCTAACCATTTAATGCTCGGATATCCCAAAGTGCGGTATGACCATGGAGTATAATTATGATCCATTCTTTGTCTCTATTACATTAAAAGTTAGACCATCCTTTTTATCGAGGACGCAGTAAAAGCCTAAGTGTGGGGAGTTTGTTGACACATATTAACGTATACTTTTAATTATCAACTAAACATGGAAAAAGACTAAAATATAATTAGATAACCTTATTAGGGGTTTATACTAATGATTTCCATGAGTTTTGGTAAAGTTGTGATTTGCGGGACTTAACGGAAAAAAACCCGAAATGACGTGGCATACGACCGACGAAGCATAACGCAATCCAACTCGAAACAAGTCTAGAAGGCTCCGGATTACTCCCGGCGTGAACCAAACTTGGCAATCAAGAAAACATCATCTAGAAGACTCCGAAGCCACGCCGACGCATCGGGGCCCGTGGTGGGACCCACCCCGGGCCGATCGCCCAATAAGCAGGCCGATCGCCTGCCTTTGGCTGCCAAGCAAGCCCGTTTCCGGCTTCTCCAACCGCCTCGAGAGATGCAATCTAATCCGGTTGTTTGATGTCGGTTTGATCCGAGGGTGTCGGTTAAGCACAAAGATTAGTACCACATTGCTAGTTTGAAGAGACATAAGAAGACCCCTATATAAGCAAGCCCCCGCCCCGGCTTCAATCATCTCGGATCATCTCTTCATTAGCTATCGACAGGAGCAAAATCTAGGGTTTCATATTAGAAGAGAGAGAGGTCCCTCTAGTTGTCTAGTTCGTCTAGTTCTAGTTCTAGATCTAGTTCTTCTAGTTCATCTAGTTGTAAGATCAAGGAGAGAGGAGCGGAGAAAGTCGAAGATCCGGACTGTCGGATCTTCATCATCATTGTACTGGCCGCAACAAGTTCGTCTTCAGCAATCTCCGTGTTCTTCATTTATTAATTCTATTTATTCTATTTAATTACTTTCAGTTCTTACTTTACTATATTTTTGGATCTCCGCTCGTATTGAGTGCTCTAGTTATCATATGTGGCTAGAGTAGTGTCGATAGTGTAGACGTGGTGTCTAGACTAGAGTTTACCTGAGTTTGCGCCCAATCCCACGGTTAGTTGTGGTAGCCCTCAGGGTGACAGCCCCTGTCGGGTCTTTGTATTCCACCACGTTCGGGTTGGTGATTCGTAGAGCTTTTTGGCGGCCTTTCTCCGATCACCCCTTCCCGTCTTTTTCGAGGATCGACGGTACCGAGTTGTTCGACGTAAGTAAAGTAAAGTAAGCCTTTGATTATTTAGATCTCATTAGAATACTTAGAAAACTTAACCCTCTCTTCCCACATCATTACCATTATTAACTTAGGACGTTCTAAACCTTTCTAGTACACTTCACGTTCCCGTGGAAAATCGATACTGACGGAATACTCCCCGGTGAAAGCTACATCGGTATCCGCGGCGCTTGCGGATTTCTCTGTTCGCGTTAATTTATACCAACACCACACCGAAGGAGAAGCTCTCCTAAACCGTATTCTTGAGAATACTCCTCCGCTAGAACCCATCCGAGTAGAACCCAAGCAGAAACCAGAGGAAGTCTCTTCAGCTGATGCCGAATCCGTTAAAACCATAGAGAGACCCTCGCCTGAACCAGAACCAGAGGAGACCGTATGTACGGATCTCTCGTTCTTCGAGGTTGACCTTATCGATCAATTCGGTGACACCTCGGCAATGCAACAATGGAAGAAACCACTGTCCCCAGCCTAGTTTCTGAACGACCCCTGGATAAACTCTTTCTCCCGGAGTCTATTAAGGAGCTAACAGCTATAATGAGCACGGAATGGTTGCGAGAGGAAGGACCCTCTTTCGAAGAAATTTGGATAAGTGGCCCCTCTACGCCTATCTCGTTTGCAAATATCGAAACCGGGCGGAGGTCATGTATAACCCTACTGTGGGAATAAACATAATGTCCGAAACCTTTGCACTAACCTCGCGGTGACGAGGAAGCCATTAGGACCCCCACAAAGATGAACTTTGCGCATAGCACCACGTACTACCATTGAAAGCCGTGAAGTTATACATGAACAAATCTTCCAACACCAGGATGTCAAGTTGTCTCTGGATTTTCATATTTTTGATATCCAAGACTTCGACATCCTGATCGGGCATCCCTTGGAGAAGATTCTTGATCTATCAACATCCGGGGAATTAGATGTCAAACTCGGGAAGAAAAAGTTTTCTATCCCAGTTACTCGAGCTAAAAACTCGGTAACAGAACCCTTCCATGAGTATGACACGCCCGAGGAGGTCATGAGAGTTATGCTATATGAGAACCCAGAAACAGACCTAGAAAAAGACGCCCAATTCTTCATTGAAGAAGAGGACGATTCGAGGGAACTCATAGAACTTCCTAAAGAGGAAGAGGCGACTCGGCCTCGGTTGAGCTTAAACCCCTACCCCCGTGCCCACGCTATGTCTTCCTAAATGGCGATTCACAAGCACCGGTCATTATAGCGATAAACTTAGTGACTAGGAATCTACCCAGCTTAATAGCCGTCTTAGAGAAACATAGATCGGTCTTCGGGTATTCCCTTCAAGATCCGAAAGGGGTAAGCTCGACACTATGCACACATCGCATTCCCATTGACCCCGACGAGTACCCTTCATGCGAACCCCAAATAAGGGCTCAATAATGCGATGCGTGAAGTCGGAAGAAGGAAGTTCTCAAGCTTCTTCACAGGGATTATCTATCCTGTACCACAAATGATTGGGTTAGCCCAGTCCAAGTGGTCCCTAAAAAGGGAGGAATGACAAATCGTTGAGAACGCTAAAAACGAACTCATTCCACAAAAGACAAGTCACGAGGGTGGAGAATGTGCATCGATTATAGAAAACTTAACAAGGCAACAAAGAAAGATCACTTCCGTTGCCCTTTATTGATGAAATGTTGGGCGGTTAGCGAAACATTCTTTCTTGTTTTCTTGCCCGGGTATTCTGGCTACCACCAGATCCCGATCCACCACGATGACCAGAGCAAGACCACGTTCACATGCCCATACGGAACCTATGCCTACCGTAGAGAATGTCATTTGGGTCGTGGTAATGCACCTCGCTTCTTTTCGTGGTGCATGATGTCTATCTTCTCGGACATGATCGAGAAGAAATCATGGAGGTCTTCATGGATGATTTCTCCGTCTATGGTAAGACTTTTGAAAGTTGTGCGAAGAACCTAGACCGGGTCTTGCGGCGATGCCAAGAAAAGGACACAGTACTTAAGCGGGAAAAGTGCCACTTCATGGTCGAGAAGGCATCGTTCTCGAGCACCTCGTGTCAGAGAGGGGGATAGAGGTAGACAAAGCCAAAATAGACGTTATCGAAAAGCTACCACCCCGGTGAACGTCAAAGGTATCCACGTAGTTTCCTAGGAGGCCATGGGGTTCTATAGAAGATTCATAAAAGATTTTCGCAAATCGCTAGACCACTTCTACCACCTTTAGCCAAGGACGTACTTTGACTTCACAGATGAGTGCTTACACGCTTTCGAAACCCTAAAAGCGGTCATCTCGGCTCCAGAATCATCCAACCCCGGATTGGTCGTTTGCCATTTGAAATCATGTGCGATGCTAGTGACTATCTTTGTTGGTGCGGTCTTAGGCCAAACCACGGACAAAAACGACATGCCATCGCATATGCTAGCAAAACTTCGACAGGAGCCCGGCTTAATTACGCCACAGCGAAAAAGAGCTCCTAGCGTAGTCTTTGCTATCGAGAAGTTTCGATCCTACTTAGTGGGGCGCGAAAATAATCGTCTACACGGACATGCCGCCCTTAAGTATCTTCTTACCAAGGATCACGAAACCAAGCTTGATCCGCTAGATTCTTCTTCTCGGGGAATTTGATATTGAAATAAAAAGATAAAAAGGGAGTAGAAAATACGGATTGCGGATCATTTGTCACGTATATGCGGGTAACTAACATGCGGGAACTACCAATCACGACTACGCACGACGACATGCTACTCAAGGTGTCGCACTTCAACCCACAAAAGTACGCAAACATTGTGAATTACATGGTTGCGGGCTATATACCCACAGGGAGAACAAGCGGCTCCAAATGGAGCGACGGCAGACCTATGGGACGACCCATATCTGTACGGGGTGTGCGCGGGCCGGCTTCTTTGAGAAGATCGTGCCGGGGAGGAAGGAATGCGAGATCATGAAAAAAAATGTCATGCATCTCCCTCGCCGGGCATCTGGGAGTATTCGCACAAAGCCAAAATTTGGCGGAGTCGCAGTTCTTGGCCGGCGATGTCTGACGACACGAAAGAGTTTATCGGAAAGATGCTACAGTTGCCGGAGGCGGGAACATCACGGCTCGTGATGCAATGCCCCCATTACAACCTTCAAATAGAAATATTTGATGTGGGGCATTGACTACATGGAACCATTCGAAGTCCCATGATTGAGTACATCTGGTGGCGATGGACTACGTGTCCAAAGTGGGTAGAGGCACTACCACCATGCGAGCTAGCGATGTAAACACGCCCGCCAAGATGTTCCATGAAATCATGTACCCCATTTCGGGCATGCGCATGGTGATTAGTGACGGAGGATCGCATTTCAAGGACAAATCATTCAGGCATTCTTGAAGGAGCTTGGCACTTCGGCACAATATTGCTACCCCCTATCATCCATAAACCCGGTGGGCAAGCCGAAACCTCAATAAACAAATCAAGAACATCCTGCGAGAAAGACGGTCAACAAGATGGGAAAGGGCTGGAAAAACAAGCTACTGATGCTCTCACGGGCATATAGGACGACCTACAAAGCCCTATCGGCATGTCACTGCATATCACTGGTCTATGGCAAAACCTGCCATTTACCGGTTAGTTGGAAACATCAAACTCATTGGGCCATCAGGAAGTGGAATATGGTCCGGACTCGCTGGGAAGAACCCGTCGAGAACAAATCTCTGAACTTGAAGAATGGCGAGAGAAGCGTTACCATAGTGCAAAGCTCTACAAAGGCGCACAAAGGAAATGGCATGTCCGGCGCATCAAGATCGAAAGAATTCACCACGCAGGGGAGACAAAGTACTCTATTCAACTCCGGGTGGCGACCGGCGAAGGGAAGTGAGGAGCAAATGGAAGGACCGTACACGATCATCCATTTTGCGCGCTCGCCACATAGGCGGCGATCACAATCAAGATGGCCTTGATTACAAAAGGTAAGCGAGTCCAGCGCCTTAAGCTTTCTTGAGCCAATATCGATCTCAACCGGGGAGCTTTCGATAGAATAATAGATTTAACTTTGGATTAATTTGTGATGATCGGCATATAAAAAAAGGGAATGTATTTTATAATTAAAATTGTTACAACTAAAAAAATTATATAAAGTAATAATAAAACATAAAAAGTTATCTATATATTTTTTACTTTGTTTTAAACCAAAGTATTTACCTTATTATTTTCTTTTTACTTCTTTGCCCTCACACTAAATCATGCTGGTCATTTTGCTACACAAAGGATACACATACTTTCCTAAATTAATGAAGCACCAAGCTATTTTCAAAATTTGAATTTGAGGATCAATTAGAGATCAGCAAAGAAGGAAAGCGTTTTCGTGGCGGCAAACACGATTCAAACTTTTTTGGAGAAAAGGGAAGCGGATGTGGTAGAAAACCCGACCGGGGGCACACGGGGGTGGTCTTGGCGCACCACTGAGTGCGCCCGCACCTGGGCTTGGCCCGAATGCAGGATTTCGCCCATCTCCTTCTCCTTTCTCACAACCTCAGTAGTAAGGTTTGCTCATGATTTCAACACTGCCAAACCGAGGAGAGGAGGAATTTGTCCTATAAAAATCCACCCTCCTCCTCTCCATTCTTCACACCATTCCTTCTTGCTCTTCTCTCTCTCAAATCTTCTTCTTCCAAGCTAAGCGAGCAGCAAGGCTCTCTCTTCTCCATGGCACTAGTGCCCTTTAATAGAGAGGAAACCATGGTTTTGCCTCAGTATCTTGAGAAAGGAGAGACCCCAAAAGACCTTGCCCTCCCTACCTTCTCCAAGTGAAATTCGACACCAAAGAAGGAAGGTAGATGGCAAGGAAAAATCCCCCATATACCACCAAGAAGAAACAATAGTATACTCCAATAACCCGGCAGAACATCTCTCGGTTTCTTCCAAAGATCAGATTCTTGTTTCCCATATACCTTAGAGCAAATGCCAAATGGGGAATGGAAGAAGCGGGTTCCCAAACCTCGAGATCGGGGGACAGCCAAAAGGGTTCTTCGGGGGGGCGACATTGTGCCCAAAGAAGGTCTCACGGTTGAGAGTGTCTGCGAGAAGAAGATCACTGAACTCTCAAGCTTCGTCCCAGAACCCTTATAGGCGAGGATAGCGAAGGCATAGCGCCAATATCCGCCTTAGGAAAAACTACTTGAACTTACTGCGTTAATATGCATGAGGAACTTGACTCTGTTGCTAGGGAGATGGGGGTAAGCGCTCGGTGGATCTCATTGACCTTTTAGTAAGAAGTGCTCTACCCTCTATCAATAATTAGGCGCGCACTAGTTTTAATTTTCAGCATTTCCTTCAATCATTTTGTAATTCCTTCAAGTGTGCGCCCGGTTTGAATTATTTATAAATTCAATAAAATTTTATTATTATATTCTCTATGTCTCCACTTGTTTTGTCCTTGTGCAAAAGAAAATTAAAAATAGGTACAAAAACAAGTGTGGGGAGGCTCACAGGTCAAGGTACGCAATTTATTAAATTTAAATTTTGACTTGTGATTATCTTAAGATGCTAAAACCTGAACCAAGTTAACAAAACTCCATCTCTATGTCTCTTGTTGGCGGTCATTATCGGTATATTATGCAGCCAACCTTTATCAATTCATGAGAAGGGGGCAAACTTATGTTACATATACCTTTACTTCTAACCTAGTTCCACTTGTATTCGTAGAAATTATGTTTTCTGCCCGAGGTATAAGAGTGGAAAGCAGGTACAAAAATGGTTAAATAAATTAAGCGTATTGAATAAAAGGCGCCAAGGTGGATCAATCAAGAGGACCAAACCCGCGCATAATTTGGCACATGCACCATCATAGGCCCAACATTTTGAAGGACAAAAGCGGCGCGAGGAGAAGGCGGTAGGGAGGCCCTGACCCGGGGGGCGGCGGCACTGCTGCGGCGGTCGGCGAAATTTTAAGCCCTCTGTTCAGCCCTTTCTCTGGCGGTTTGGAGCGGTTTTCACTCGGCGGTTGCATGCGGTGCAAGGTTTCGTTCCGCCAAGAAGACCCTCGAAGCAAGGAGAGCCCTCCATTCCTCCTCCTCTCCACTATATAAGAGGCACTCCTCACTTGTATCAACACACCATCACACACTTAATCATTTGATCATTCAATAAATCCACACTTCACCATGATGATCCACACACACAACCATTCACTCACTCATTATTCACTCCACACACTCCACTCCACCACTCACACTTAGTACACATAGGAGTAGAGGAAAGGAGCCAAGTTAGAATCAGAAGGGAGTGAGAGGGAGGGAATGTGGAGAAGAGAAATACTTGACCCCTACCGCACTTTTCCGGACGGAGTTCAATTTTTGTCGGTTCCGTCTCGCATTTGTACCTCTACGGATTATCCTACTGGTTTGAGTAGAATCCGTGTTCTATTTCGATAATTATCTTGAGTTTAAATTATTACTTTAATTATCGTTCACCGGTTCATTGTTTACCATATCGGTAGATGCTCTAGTAGAGGACTCGATGAAAGGCGGATGCTCTGGCCAACGCTAGAGTGCGTGATAAGTAGTGTAGGCGTGGTGTCTAAGCTACAAGTCACCCTCGTTTGCCAATGTTCAGTCCGTAGTGTGGTAGGCGGTGGGTGACAGCCTTTGTTTGACCTTAGTATTCCTCCACGTCCGTTTGTGCGGTGATGCGAGGCAGGACCTACGGCGGGAACCCGGGGAAAGCGGTGGCTACATGAGCGATATAAGAAAAGAAATAATTCGGCTTTAGGATAATCATTTGTGTAGAAACTCACTACCCAGTTCACCCTTTCCATCTTCATCACGGTAGCTGAGCTTTGACTTAACACCCGTTCCATTGAAATCAATACCTGAACACTTAGGGTGAAGTGCTACAACGGTATTTCCGTGCGCTTGCGGACTATTGCCCTACGCTAAGAAACACCAACAAGCATTTACGGCGGATTCTTGGTGACGGTTGTCGTTATAGTCTTCGAACCTAGTCTACCCGTGTATCCTACATTATCCATTTCCACCCCGCCATTAAAACAAAAATCTAAAATTATGGAGCACTCAACTATGTGCAAAATGCGCTTTCCGGTGGCGAGCTCTTAGAGCGCCCATCTTCTTGAAGCCCATCACGGCTTGAGTTATGAGCTCGCCCTGGCCTACGGCCATGGTTGAGGATCGATCCTTCTCAGGGATATGATTACGAAAATCCATACCATCACTGAGGGAGTTTGAGCAACTACGTGTGCTTGCCTCACCATTGAAGGCATGTCACAAGACACGTTGAGGTGGAAGCTATTCCCTTTCTCACTTGAGGAGCGAAAGCAATGGATTAGGCCATAGCGTGGGGAAGGTAGCGGTGATTGGGAAAAATTGCGAGGCAAAAGGTTTTGCCAAGCTTTCTTCCTATATCGAATTGCTTCCCTCCGTCAAGAGATACTCTGCTTCCAACAAGGGGAGAAGAGAGTGGATTAGGTGCGACTTTGGGGCCGATTCTCAATTTTTAGCAGGCGGTCGAGAACTATCCATTCGGCCATGTCTTTTGCCGGCATTTAATTTGGGTTTGACTAAAGAGTCGCGCCTGCGGTTAGACACGCGCAGCGGGAGGGTCGTTTACACATAAAACCACAGAGGAAGGGAAGCCCTTTTAGGCCAGAATTCTTGAAAGCACCCCTCCTCTAGAACCCGTCCGTGTTGGCGAGGTGTCCGGCGAAGTTTTCGTCGCTTCAACCGTTAAAACCTCACGAAAATACGGACCAAAACCAAGGAACCCCTCTGGGAGACCTCCCGTATATCGGGGACGTATTTCTTGAGGATTTTGGAAATACCTCAAAATCGAAGTCGGTAAAAGACCACCGGTTCTATCACCCCTAGAAAACCTTTAATAAATTCTCTCACGAGGAGTCAATCATGGGGTTAACATCTTTCATGAGAGCGGCGAATGGGTACACGAGGAAGTGGGTCTTCGAAGAAATTCGGATTCGTACTCCCTCGTTCCCATTCAATGCATAATAAAAAAAACGTGGTGGCGGTATAGTATAACCAACCGTGGGCATCAACATCATGTCAAAAACCTATTCCCAAACTTATTTTGAGGAAGAGCAAGTTGGCCCACAATAAAGACTTTTAGAGTTGATATGCATTGACTCTCCAAGGGTTGGGGGTTCTACATAATGTCTCTCTTTACCATGAAGGTGTCGGAATGAGCCTTGATTTCCACATTTTTGACATTGAGGATTTTGACATTCTAATTGGCCATCCCCTAGAAAGTTCTTATTCTATCCACAAACCGAGGGTTAGATGTCAAATTAGGTAGGGACATGTTCACGCTACCCATACAACAATCCAAAAACACAATGGGAACCCCATTCACAATAACAACCATAGGGGTGGTGTCAAAATACCTTTTGAAACTCTGAAGAATCTTTAGAAAAAGACTCCAAATTCTTCATTGAAGAAATTAGCGAGATAGATGAATTTATCGATCTCCCTAAAAAGAAGAAAGCGACACCACCTCCCATTGAGCTAAAGCCCTTCACGAAGGATTACGCTATGTTTTCCTAAACAATGACAAAAAATGCTCCGTAATTATCGGTGACAAATTAACCAACGAGTCATCCAAATTGATCAAAATACTAGAAAAACATAGGGCCGGTCTTGGGTATTCATTGCATGATTTAAAGGGATTAGCCCTCTAATTTGCTCTCATCGCATCCCTGTTGACTGAAAAAACCCCCTCATGCGAACCTAGTAGGCTCAATAATGAGATGAGAGAAGTCGTGAAAAGGAAGTCCTCAAACTTCTTCCACTTATTTGGATAATTTATCCCGTACCAAATAGCGGCTAGGTTAGCCCGGTCGGTGGTACCAAAGAAAGGAGGGATGGCGGTAATTGAAAACGCTAAAAATGAATTAATTCCACGGTGTGCGTCCTGAGGGTGGAGAATGTGCATTGACTACCGAAAACTCAATGCGGCAACAAAAGAAAGATCACTTTCGCTCCCCTTCATTGATGAAATGTTGGGCGGTTAGCGAAACATTCTTTCTTGTTTCCTCGATGGTATTCGGGTTATCACCAAATTCCCATCCACCACGATGATCAAAAGCAAGACAACTTTCACATGCCGGTATGGAGCGATGCGCTTATAGGAGAAGAATGTCATTTCGGGTTGTGTAATGCACCGCATCATTCCAGCGATTGCATGATGTCGATATTCTCGGACATGATTGAAGAAATCATGGAGGTGTTCATGGGCGATTTCTCCGTCTATGGAAAAACCTTTGACAAGCTGTCTTGAGAATTTAGGCCGAGTCTTTGCAGCGTCGTCTTTTGGATGTTGGATGCAATGCCTCTTTGCCATAGTTCACAAGAGAAAAGATTGCTCTGTAAAAGAAATCATAAAATGCATGCTTAGCAATTTTAAACAATCCACACCTATTTATTGTACCTCTCTTGTGACAAGGATTGCTAGTAACAATTGGTGCATTGCAAGGCAAGAATGTCACATACCTAGATACTCCACCTCTAGATTTTTTCATTATCACACACATTTGCAAGGGCACATAATAAAATTTGATGAGAATGACACGAGGAAGATTATCTATTATTTTTGGGATATATAAATGAGATTCCGCTCTAACCGGAACTCTCATTATATAAATCCCATCACTCACCTTCGCTCTAGTTGAGCTAGGCGAAGTGCTAGCCAGGGATTCTTTCTCGCGAGGTCATCACGAAGGAGAGCTACGGGTGAGAAATTTGGTGGTTCCAGATGCCACGGCCTACACCCTACCGGTCGCCCGGGTTCTTTACACCAACGCTGAACCCAGGCTCACACCCCTTCGGTATGAGGGGATGTTCACACCTCATCGAGACCAAGCGGGAGATTCGCCCATGGCATAGAGACCAAACGGTGTCCTCGGAGCTCAGAAGGGATGCCACCCACGTCACTCGGTGGACGAGGGCGCTCCAAAGAGATCAACACCCGATTCGGGAATGTGGAACTCCATACTGGTGAGAACATGCTTGATCACTCAAGCGGTTTTGTGCGGGTTTCCGATCAACGCCATCAGCGTGCCTGCAGCACCAAACATTGTGGCGGAGCGAGGCGGCGAGGGCACGAGGCACGAGTTGGAGTTACGGCGCCACATGGGTACCTACCTAACCCATAGGCCATCGGCCGGCTTGGGGGGAGGGGACCCCACGGAGGTAACCTACCTCCCCTATCATTTTATTTTATCTCTTAGTTTTTCATTTTCATTTCCTTTAAAAAAGAAAAAAGAACAAAAATATGATTCCACTCCAATATGTGTAGTATAAGGATGCTTAATTTCTCTGAAGTTGAAATGATGAATAGTTGCTACGTCTATAGTTCAATTTGCACCTAGTTCATAACATTGTATTCCCCCAATGTTTAAGTTTATTGGCTTAACTTGTCTTGTCCTAAAACTTAATGATTTGTGGGTATGCAAACACATGATTCTTCTCTAAGCTATTGCGGATATGATATGGTAAAAATAGAATCTACTATGATTTTGTTCTACAAGAGATTCATCATTCGGAGAATAATTTCCAAAATTCCTTAATGATCAAAGTTCTCATGATAGCCTATGTGAGACACACGTCATGCGCTTTTGATCAAGATTCACATTCACATTGCCAAAAATAGGTTATGGGCTAAGCTAGAAAAAAATGGACATGTGTCAGAAAAAATAAAACAATGGGTAAACCGATACACTCTAAAAAAAACAAGAAAGAAGAAGAATAATGGACAAGTGTCGGAGGGCGAGATAGAGCCCACTTCTCTAAAAAAAGAAATAAAACTAGTCCATACCTTATCAAAAATAAAATTTCCTTGCACATCTTGATCAAGGCTTATGACTTGTTTCTCCTTATGGTTTGCACACACGAGATGATTTAAGGAATCATTGGAAAATCTCCATGAATGATCAATCAAAAGTGGAATGAATGACTAGTGTTTCTATGAAAACCGTTCTATCTTGCAATAACCCAAAGTTTGGAGAATGTTATAAGCCCCATATGATTTAAGTAAACAAGGATAGATAAAAATGCCAATTTATTTAAACAACGGAAGAAATACTTTATTATGAGCATGGTACATTTTGAAATATATCGGCATTGTAGCAACTCCTGATCAACAACCAAACACTTAGCTATTTGCGATCGGGGCGAGTCAAATGGTGCATAATTTATTAAATTTAAATTTTTGACTTGTGATTATCTTAAGTGCTAAACGGAACCAAGTTAACAAAACTCCATCTCTATGTCTCTTTGTTGCGGTCATTAAAAAAGGCTCGGTATATTATATTAAAACCTTTATCAATTCATGAAAAGGTAATAAAACTTATGTTACATATACCTTTACTTCTAACCTAGTTCCACTTGTATTCGTAGAAATTATGTTTTGCAGGTATAAGAGTGGAAAGCAGCTACAAAAATCGTTAAATAAAATAAATCAAAGCGTATTGAATAAAAGAGCGTAATTGTGGATCAATTAGAGGACCAAAACCCAGCGTTGGTGGCCCATGCACCATCATAGGCCCAACATTTGAAGGACAAAAGCAGGCGGATGAGGGGAAAGGCCGGGCGGGGAGGCCCGACCAGAGGGGCGGCAGGACACCTTGCTTGTGCGGTCGGCGCAAATTTTGCCCTCGTTCCCGCCCTTTCTCTGGCCCGGTTTGGGCGGTTTTCACTTTCGGTTGCATGCGGTGCAAGGTTTCGTTCCCATGAAGACCTCGAACATAAGCCCTCCATTCCCTCCTCCTCTCCACTATATAACACCAGGCCTCCTCTCTTGTATCAACACACCATCACACACTTGATCATTTGATCATTCAATAAATCCCACACTTCACCATGATGATCCTTTAACACACAACCATGGTTTTCACTCATTATTCACTCACACACCCCACTCCCACCACTCACCCTAGTACACTTTCAATTAAAATTCCGACGCAAAGAAGAAGAATCAGGAAGGCGGTGAGAAAATATCCCCAAATACTACAGAAGAAACAATGGTATACTCCAATAACCCCCGAGAACATCTCTCCGGTTTCTTCCAAAGATCCGATTCTTGTTTCCCATATACCTTAGAGCAAATGCCAAATGGGGAATGGAAGAAGCGGGTTCCCAAATTATCTCGAGTTTAGGGGACAACCAAAAAGGGTTCTTCGGGGCGACATTGTGCCCAAAGAAGGTCTCACAGTTGAGAGTGTGCGAGAAGAAGATCACTGAACTCTCAAGCCGTCAGAACCCTTAGAGGCAAGATAAGATAGTAAAGGCATAGCGCCAATATCCGCCTTAGGAAGAAGCTAGCCACTGACTTGCACGTTAATATGCATGAGGAACTTAGCTGCTGCTAGGGGAGATGGGGTAGAGCCGGTGGATCTCATTGACCTTTTTCGGTAGAAGTGCTCTACCTCTCTATCAATAATTAGGGCGCACTAGTTTTAATTTTCAGCATTTCCTTCCAATCATTTTGTAATTCCTTCAAGTGTGGATAATTTGAATTATTTATAAATTCAATAAAATTTTATTATTATATTGTCTATATGTCTCCACTTGTTTTTTGTTGTGCAAAAAGAAAATTAAAAATAGGTACAAAAACAAGTGTGGGGAAGCTCACGAGTCAAAGGTGCTACAATTTGTTAAATTTAAATTTTGACTTGTGATTATCTTAAGTGCTAAAACCTGAACCAAGTTAACAAAACTCCATCTCTATGTCTACCAATTGATACATGGCATGCATACATTTTATTCCTTGCCAAAACCAAACTTTTTGTTGAGCAACTATCCATTAGGGACCCCATGCTTATCTAAATAATTGATCTTTGTGATATGGTAGAATAACTTGGCGCTTGCTCTCTTTTTGCAATAAGACTTGGTTTTATCTTCAAAAATTTAAAATAAAGCATGCTCATGGTTTGACCTAGCCAAATCCTACCAAAGCTTTGAACAATGATATGATTATCCACTATAGCTACTTCCCTCTTGTATTGAGTTTTGTCGGGCTCCGTTGATCTGCGTTGAGAGAGGCTCATACCCTCAAGATCGGGAAAACTTCGTACACCCACATATACACGCCCGTTCTCACAATGAGAATTGCGACAACATGCATCTTCGCCATCCACCAAATAAATACTCCAATCATTATACCATGATCATCTCACTCGTTATCAAGAAAAATGCGAGAGAGAAAGGCTGTTTGTAGAAAAAAAAAAGAAGAAAAAGAATAAGAGATAAAAATGGACACGTGTCCGAGGCGAGTAGAGCCCATATCTCCAAAAAAAAAAAAAGAGAAAAAGTAGCCTGTATCTCTCTCGAAGCATACAAAAAAGAAAGGAAAAAGATCATGAGTCAAGGAGTAACCACAAAGAAAAATATATCATCGGCATTTTCCACACACTCTTGCACATTTCGATCTAAGGGTATGGCACCTCTTTCCAACGATCTTGAGCTTGACCCGACAATATATCTGGAGAGTGCGTATGCACCACTCCAGCGAAAGATCCGCTTCAAAAACCCGCAAAATAGGATTAGTGAGAGTGATACAAACAAAGTGCTTTGAGAGGAAAATTCAAATAAAGTGACTTTGTGAGAGTCAATACCATAAAGAGCAATGCTATTTCTTTCAAAAATTCAAAAACTTACCAAGTCTTTTTGCGCATAAGTAGTGGCAAGAAGAGGCAAGTTCATCTTGTTCCCTTTGCTCAATTATTCTAAGATAGCTTGGTAGCCACCATGAATGCTCACAAGGCAAGTAAGGCTTGGAATAACACGTATGCAAGCTTACATCTTGGAGATTGAACCACTTTTAGTCCTGTGCCTTCACTTTCGAGGGGCGAGTAAAGGGCTAAGTGTGGGGGAGTTTGTTGGCGGTAACCAACGACAAATTAAAAACCGTCAACACCACACCAAAACAACCTAGAGATAGGGATTTCAACTAACATATTCTAAAGTTTTGGTGTTTATTTGGACTTGCGTGTACAAACTCAAGAATGATCACTTTGGGCCAAAATTACAAAGAAAAAGAAATAAAATCAATAAATACAAAAAAGGCCCAAAGGAGCAAATGGCAAGCCCAAACAAGAATCGGGACAAAACGTCAAAACCAGGCGGGCCAAGACCACCGGACAACTTTTCACGAGCAAGGTGGCCGACTGCCCGAAGCCCCGAGCCAGGCCCGGCTCTTGTGGCGCGCGCCACAGTGCGCGCCGCACCTCGGGCTGAGGCGGTCGGGCCCAACCGGGGAGGCGGTTTGTTACCTTCCAAAACCGACACTACCGACGTTGGATGGTCGGTTTGGCGCATATGGAAGGTTTTCCTAGGTCGGTTTTGGTGTTTTTTAGCACTTAGGCCCCTCCCCCTTGTGTATAAATAGCTCCCTCCTTCACCTCTCTACACAACAATTTCAAGGAGAAACCGGTCCACTTGTGCAAGAGAGTAGAATTAGATCTTCTTCTTCTACTACTTCTTCTTCTATCTTCTAATTCTAGTGAACTTTTTCTTTTCTTAGTATTCTTTTTCCTTGCCCTTCTTAATTCTTTTTGCATTTTCCTTGCCGCGCGAGGGAGCTGGGAAAATACGCTGCGATGGATGGACTCCCGTCGACCTGCGCCGCGACGGATGGACTCCAGTCCCACGCGAGGGTTTTCTAAAAAAATTTGATTAGGAAAGCTAATGGTGGGGAGGGTTTATGTGTTAAAATAACCCACCCACCTATCTGAGGGAGCCATCGGATACAAGATCTCGTGGGACGAGAATCGAAGTTTTCATAGTGTACACACCGCAGTTGGTTTCCACGTCACGTTGCCTATTAGGATATGTATATATCAAGATCAATTAGAGACTGATTAGAGACTGCCATGTATAGCCTAGGATTGTTTCTATTCATAGCCTAGGATTGTTTCCTTGTACAGGGAATAGCTTCCCATGTATGTAACTTCCATGCATGCCTATTGGCTATATATATGAAAGGCTCCCCACCCACAATGGGTGTGCGGTGATTCCCCAGTCTATTTCATTCTACATGGTATCAAGCTACTAGATCCTCCTTCTCCCTCCCTCCCACCCACGCCTTGACCCTCCACGCTATCTTTGCCCACCTCACCCTCCGGGTCACCATGACCGATTACGCCACCGGCTCCACCACATCCCTCGGCGGCTCAAGCACCATGGGCACCACCCTGCTCCTGCCATGTTCGTCGCCCCTATGCGGCGATCAACATCAAAAACCACATCCCCGGTGACCCCTCGAGCAGGCGAAGCCCAACTTCAATCGGTGGGAACCATTCTTCTCCTCATTTGTCGGGAAATTCGGCCTCCTCCCTCACATCGGCGGCACGACGGCGGAGGCTCGCCGCCCGATCTGCTTGGGCCACTGCCGTGCCCTCTACGCCCTTGGTGGCTCCCTTGGTTACCAGGGACCGGATGTCATAGGCCTTGTTGCGGCGCCGAGGCTAGCTTGTGCGAGCTGCTGGGGTGCCATCAAGCGCCTCTTCGAGGCCCAACAAGGCTCCGCGGCGCCATCTTCTGGGTCCGCGAGTTTCACTCCATGACTCGGGGCGATTCCTCCATCAATGACTATCGGCGCGGCGGAGCCGAAGGCCACCGCCCGACGCTCCGCGATGTCGGCCCCGCACCATATCCGGCTCGGTGCTCGTCCTCCAACTTCCTCAGCGGCCTCAACCCTGCCCGCCCGGCCGCCGAAAGCAACATGTCGCCGACTTCGCACCCAGCGAACTTCGCCACCACTCGCGTTCGTCGTGCTGAAGGAGCTCCGCCTCGCCAGAGGAGCGCGGTTGCGACGGGCGGCGTTCACGCCTCGTCACGGCCACTGAGCTGCCGCACCATCTCCCCACCGGCGGCGGCTCCACCACCCGGTCCGTGGTGGCGGCTCCTATCGGGCGGGGCGGGGCACGGGTCCCATTCGGCGGGCACGGTCCCCTGCCCGCCCTGTGCTATCCTCTCCGGACTGCCGGGGTGCACCGCCAGCCACGGCGCCCGCCGGCGGCGAACCCGGCTGGCGCGGCCCTAGAGTCCTCGGCGCCTTTCCTCAGCCCGGGCTCACTCGCATTCGCCCTGCCCGGTTCTCAGACACCTCGCTCCATCCCCGCGGCATGGCGGCCGGGATCAGCCGGCCTCGTCGGCCCCGCCGAATCAGATGTCCCTCCGGGGTCTTCTCCCGGGTCCTCAACACCAGGTGCCACGGCTCACATGTCATCCTCGGATGGTATACTCTGTCCCGTCTCCCCCCTCCTCCTTTAGGCATCACGGTTGGCAATGGCACCACCATACCCATCACCCGCCGTGGCACATCCCACTCTCCTCCCCCAACTCTATTTTTCATCTTAACAATGTTCAGTTGCACCGATTTAGTACACAACCTTCTTTCGTTCGTCAATTCACCGTGACAATGCTTGTTCGATTGAATTTGGCGGTTTTTCTCGTCAGGACCAGCAGACGGGCGCGTGACTCTTGCCGCAATAGTGGTGGTGACCTCTACACCTACCCCCACACCAGCTCACTCCTGCAACCTCGCCACCACGTCGTCCGGTGGCACCACCGCCTCGGCCACCCCCGGTCCATCGGCCTCGCCACTCTCTACGAGCATGTCGGTCATCTCCTACAATAAGAGCTTGCCATGCCATGTCAACTTGGCAAGCATGTGCGACTCCCATTTAGTCATTCCACCTCTGTAACCCTTTGCTCCATTTGATTTACTTCACCGTGATGTGTGGACATCTCCCGTGCTTAGCAACTCGGGTTCAAATATTATCTTGTCTTACTAGATGATTTTTCCATTACTGCTGCTGGTCTTTTTCCGCCGCCACAAATCGAGGTGCACCGTCACATGGTTGAGTTCATTGCATATGTTCGTATTACGTTTGGCACCATGCCTAAATCCTTCCAAGCGGACAATGGGAATGAGTTTGTTAACCACGCCACCACCTCTTTCCTCACTAGCCATGGCATTACACTCCGTCTTTCTTGTCCCTATACCTCACCACAAAGCGGCAAGGGTGAACGCATGCTCCGCACGACCAACAACACCACAACACCATGCTCCTCCATGCGTCCATGCCACCTCCCTACCGGGCCGAGGCCCTCACAATAAGCAACCTTCCTCCTCAACAGCGCCCATCCTCCTCCATCAAAAACCAAATACCTCACCAACTCCTTCCGGCACACTCCACGATTACTCATCCCTTCAAGCTTCGGGTGCCTCTGCTACCCCAACCCCATCTGCCACCTCCCCTCACAAACTCGCCCCTTGATCCGCACCTTGTGTTTTCCTCGGATATCCATCCTCTCACAAGGGCTACCGCTGCCTAGACATGGCCACTCGCCGCATCATCATCTCACGCCATGTCATTTTCGATGAGTCAGGTGTTTCCTTTCTTGGCGGCACCCGGCGGCCTCCATGCCGTCGTCACTTGATTTTTTCGATGTAGGGGCTCTCCTCCTCAACGACACCGGCGAGCACTACTCTCCCCACTTTCGGCAGCGGGCGGATGTGTTCCGGTGCTCCGGACCCGGCCATACTACAACTTCGGCCCCCTGGCTACCCCTGGCGGCGGGCACACTCCGGCTGCCCCTTCTCGCGGCGGGGCCGCGGCGGGGCGGCCATGGGCGGCCCGGCGCTGCTCCCCTCTGCGCAGGCGGCGGCGTCGGCTGGCGTCTACACTTCGCCCGTGACCGACCTCAAGAGCGCCGGCCACCGTCGGTGGCTCGGTGGTTCTTTGCACCTCCGGCTCTACCCGGCCACCGCCCCCCAGCTCTCGGCGGCTTCGGCCCTGGCGACTCGGTGACCCGGCCTGTGACACGCTCACAAACCGGCTCCCTCCGCCACCGTCCAATGCTTCGGTTTCTCCGCCTCCATCGCCTCGCCCATCCCAACGAACTATCGCGGTGCCCTCGCCCGTCCCGGTTGGTGCACGATGCGAGGAGGAGTACAAGGCCTTGTCGACAAGCGGCACTTGGCGCCTTGCCTCGACCGCCCGGTGCAAACATTGTCAGCGGCAAGTGGTTGTTCAAACATAAGTTCCCTCCGGCGGCTCCCTCGCTCGACACACAAGGCACGTTGGGTTGTCGTCGGCTTCTCCCGGAGGCGGCTGGCGACACGACGAGACATTCGGCCGGTCATCAAGCGCCCACAATCCACACCGTCCCGGCATTCTTTGGCGCCACGAGATGTGGTCCATACGCCGGCTCAACGCGTGAAGAATGCCTTCCTTCCACGGCAACCTCGAGAAAGCGGTCCATGCGGCGGCGAAAGGCTTCGTCGACCCGCTGCACCTAACATGTGTTTGCTGTAGAAGTCCTTGTATGGACTTAAAGCGAGGGCCCATGACTTGGAACCAACACTTCTCCAACTTCATCTGCAAAGCATCGGCTTCACCACATCCAAATCGGATGCCTCCCCTCGTTAAGATCTACATGGTGGAGATGACATGGCCTACCTCCTCCCTCGTCGGCGACATCATCGTCACGCGTCGTCTTCCGGCTCTTCTCCAGCCGTCACCTCCTGCCTCTCCTCGGAGTTCACCATGACGGACCTCGGTGACCTCCACCACTTCCTCGGCATCTCGGTGGAGCGGGACGGCAGGTGGGATTTCCTCTCCAGCCGCCATTACACCGTTGATCTCCTCAGTAGCGGCATGTATGAAAGTGCCACTTTCGGCGGCCACTCCGAGTGGATGCTCGGATAAGCCGTGTCGCTTCGAGGGGTGCTCATTAGCCAACCCATCGGAGTATAGGAGCCTCGCCGGTGCTCTCCAAGTACCTCACTCGACCGGGCGGACGGCATATGCTATCCACAGTGCGCCTCTTCATGCGACCCTCGTGAGCGCATCTTGCGTTGTTCAAGTGCATCCTACGCTACGTCAAGGGCTCTTCGTCGGCAGGCACGCACACGAGCTCGGCGGTGTCGATCGACTCACGACCTACTCCAATGCCGATCTTGGCCGGGGCGGGGTCACTGCGACATTTTTGCGTCAACATCCACCTCCGGTTTTACATTAGCACCTCATATACATTTATAACTCACGGTATTTCTTGGTCTTCCAAAAGCATTATTGTGCGATTTATATAAGTGTCTCGTTGGAAAATGTATAAAAAGCGCCTCACCGGCGCGTTCACGAAGAACATCAAGCCCATGGGAGAAATGGAGTCGCGGGGGGCGGAGGGTTGCGCCCTACAACTTTCAGGAGCTCCACATCTTCATCGCGGCTTGCGATGGTTGTCTGTGACAATGTGAGTGCGGTACATGGGCCAACCCCGTTCACCACCGGGACAAAGGTTTGACTTCCGACATCCACTTCATCCGTGGATGGTCGGTGCAGGGGCGGTTGGAAGGTATTCTTCATGTCCCATCTTCATACTTCCCCGTGGGGATGACCAAGGGTCCGAAGAGCCCCGACTCTTTACTAATTTTTGGAGGCTCTCTCCCCTCATTCAACACACACCAATTCCAAGGGCAAGATCCCTCTCCTCTAGAAAGCTCTCCCTCTATCTTCGGGCGGGTCCAATGAGCTGTATATATTAGATATTAGAGAGATCGGCGGAGGAGAGATGTGAGGGCCATGTATAGCCTAGGATTGTTTCTATTCATAGCCTAGGATTGTTTCCTCCCTCATGGGATCTTCCCATGTATGTAACTTCCATGCATGCCTATTGGCTATATTTATGAAAGCATTCCCCACCCACAATGGGTGTGCGGTGATTGATAGTCTATTTCATTCTACAACTTTGAGCTAGTAAACTCCCTCCTCCTCTCATCTAAGCCTTGTGAGCTTCATTCTTCACTAGTTGAGGAGATTCAAGTGCATTTTGCATTGAGCTTTGCATCTAGAGGCACTTGGAGATCGTTGTGAGCGGTGGTTTTCTTGTTGCTCTTGGAGAGCACCCTCTAAGCCGGCTTGGTGATTGGTGGAGGCGTTGACAAGAGTTGGTGATTGTTCTTGGCCACTTCTAGTGATTTGTGAGAGGGAACAAGTGCATTAAAGCGTCGGGGCTATCCAAATTGTAAAGGTAATACATTTTCGTGTCTCGATAATCCTCCTCATTTGGTTTGGGTGCAAGTAGCCTAAATGGAATTGGCTAGGAGTGAGCTCCACCTTGCCCCCACACGTGGAAGGTTGATACAACGGATATTTGAGGGTGAAAGGGTGCTCAAGTGAACTTTGGTGTAAATTATTGTGTCTTCACTTGTGTCATTATTGTCTCTTGGTGATTGGATTCATCTTGGTTATCTTGATATATCATTCCGGTGATTGGATTGACTAGTCTCCGACATTGTGGTATGTCACTTGTACTCTCTTGCATTATTTTGTTATATACTGATGAGGACATGATAGGCTCAGATATGACCTTGTTAACCACTCAAATATTAAAGGTGAATCAACTCTATTTTATGTTTAGGTTTGATACATTTGAACAATTGTTGTTGCACCATGATCTTTTGTGTTTTTCATTTTTACAAATTGCTTACATGGATCAAAGAAAGTCTTGGTTGCAAATGGAGAACTTGGGGGACCTTCATGTTGATTGGGGACCAGGCCAAGTCATCCTAATGTTCCCCGTCAAGGCCACCACGTCACTTTTGGTCCAAGAGAAGAAAGAGTCCAAGTCCAACACGTTTTGGAGTTGGATTCGGACTGCATCACACCTCCAACTTGTGACTGATTAGAGCCGCCATGTATAGCCTAGTCGGATTTGGACGGTTCAAGACTCTTTGGAAAGCTTATCAAGTCTACTTTCATACGGATCCAGTCCCACGTCCATATCTTATATGAGGCTATATGCAATGAGCAAAACATCACCGAGAGTTTTTCTGTCTAGGGTGCTGTGTCATTCCATATTTTGGCCCAAGTAGGCTCCCTCCTCCTTGGGTCCATTTGGGACGCATCCTAGGGTTGAGGACGACCCCAATTTTCTTTGGCCGTCCTATCATCTACTTATATACCTCTAGAGCCGCCATAAACAGATTGGGTTTTCTTTTACTCTTGGAGTTAGCCACTCCTGCTACCGTGATTGGTGGAGGCGTTGGCAAGAGTTGTTGGATGTTCTTGGCCACTTCTAGTGATTTGTGAGAGGAATTTGTGCAACCCCACCAAATCATCAATTCAGTTTGTGTTCTTCAATTCTATCTTGCAATTGAGTGCTTGTTAAACTTGTTCTTGCTGGTTTCTCAATGCCTTGCACGTGAGACAGGTGCCCTAGTGGGAGGCGTGTTGCGGTCCACAAGATGAACCATTGGAGGTGGTGTGTCTTCACTTGCTGTCATTATTGTCTTTGGTAGATTGGATTCATCTTGGTGATCTTGATATCTCCATCCCCAAATCGACTTATCCAGTTCTCTCATTGTGGTATCGGGCAAAACCCTCTTGCATTATTTTGTCATATACCTTGTGCTAGAATAGTTTGAGTAGACTTGCTTAGTTGCTTAGTTTGCTAGAATAATTTGCTTGTTCACCTAGTTGTAAAGTAGAGACTTAGCCTCTTGTGTGAATTAGAGACTATAGCAACTAGAATTGTTAATAGGAGGCTTGCCGACAAGTAGAGCTAGAGCAAACACATTTATCGCCATTTGTTATTCTAACAAGTTTGTCTAGTGATCTTGTAGAAATTTTATTTGGCTATTCACCCCCTCTAGCCATTTAGGACCTTACAAGTGGTATCGAGCCGTGGGCACCATTTAAGCAAGGATTAACACCCTTCGGTGCAAGATATGACTAGTATTTCGTACAACCATGTTGGGGGAAAGCCACCTCACTTTGATGGTGAGAGTTCTTTTGATCCTTTGGAAGAGAAAGATGACCATGTACCTTGGATCAATACATGAGAGAGTATTGGAGGTGATGGAAAATGATTATGTCATTCTTGATCCTACCAAGCTTACCGATGATGATAGAGCTAACCGCACTTGTAAATCGATGGCACTCAATAACATCTACAATGCCATCGTTGCGAAGATATTTGAGGGCATCAAGGACTTGGATCGTGCAAGTGAAGTGTGGACAAGATTGAGTGAAACATATGAGGGCACCAAGGTTGTTGTAATGACCTTAATTTCCGTGAAGGGAAATTCACAGATCTGAAGTATAACGTGATAGTCTTGAAGGATCATCCCTTCACATTATCCAAATAACAAATCGATATCGAAAGTACAAGACTTCGTTCAAAAGTACAAATAGATGTTTAACTTATTACATCGCCACTTGGCGGAATCACACCGCACACAACAATCTAGAAAAGCAAGCCAGAGTAGCGGAAGCGTCGACATCATCTTCGCTTGAGCGTAGGCACGAGACTCCTCCTCAGTCCTCCCACTCGTCGGCGTTGAAGTCATAGTCGGAATCATCACCTGAAAGCTCTATCCGTACGAATTGTACTGGCCAGGTTCCCCACCCTATGTGCATTACTTTGTGGAGTGGATGCAAAAAGGTATACCAAGAGGCCTAATATCTGGTTGTAGTTTCCTATGCATGCGTCAAGTTTAATAATAATAATAATCAAGTTTTAATCTAAAACCCAACTCACATCACATCCCATGTTCCACCACGATCATCTCAAATCTCACAACACACCAACAAGTCGACAAGGTAGGTCCAACTCCTTACGCCTGCCTAATCGGCTCCCGAAAGCTCTCAGGGCTCTTAGCGTATGTATTCCCCCCCCACCCACACATCTACCACCAAGGTAAGAAGAGAAGAACACCTCTCACAACTCAGAGAATGGAAACCTCAGGAAAACCTAGTCAAAAGACCGGCACAGGCCAAGGGTAGTCCAGGCAGGAAAACCAGCGCAAACCCTTGGTAGTCCAGGTCTAGACAGATCCTAGCCAAAAGGCCGGACTATACGTATAGATTTACAACTCTGCAGAGTGTGTACACAAGACCACAAGATCACCATCATTAGTGCTCGCGAAAACACCTCGGCGATAAACGGGGACCTCCTAGTCATACGATGCCACCCTGTCACTCAACCCTGGAAGCCCTAGAATGCCACCGGGGCGCTGAGACTGTAAGAACATAGTACCGGGCCCAACTCGTGGTCACTAAGTTGTCTCGAGAGGGTGTGGGACATCTGCCCGTACCTCTCTATACTATATCCGCTAACCTCCCAACAGGTATGGCACCACCGAACTAAAAGGGACAATCCGAACCCTGCCCAATCAGGTATTGTGTGGTGAGCACCAATTCCCAAGACTTCGGGTCCTCGAAGATACAAGTCCTTAGGTAGGACCAGGCAAGACATTTTCAATACTTCTGCCCAGACTTCATCCCACGACAAGAATCAGTACTGGGCTATCCCCTCGAACTTGGCTTACCCACCACAGGTAGCGTAACGTGGGAGTGCCTAGAAGCACCCCCTGGCAAGACTTGTCTCCACGACTCGTCGTCATTCCTTCCTGGTCGACACAACCCTCACCACCACTCACCCAAACCACACACACGAAGTCACACTTAGCAAGTTCCACCGATTATCCGTCCGGCTCATATAATCCGGCTCTCAATATATAACATAAGTGTGACAAAATGAATATAGCAGCTGAAATATAATAAGCGCGTGGCTAAAGCTATATGCGGGTATGCAGGTGGTAGGTTGCGTCAAGGTAGAAAGGCTCACAAGCAATCTATCATGCAACCTTAGCATAGCAATGCATCAACATAAAGTAAAGCGTTAGCATTCTAGCATGATATGTCTAATAGGAGCTAAGAGGTTGGGTGGGACATGGCACCTGAATGGTCACTCGGCTCACGGAAGTCCTCCTGGCCCTCCTGGTCCTCCGGATCCTCTTGCGGGTCTGTGTAAACATAGCGTTTTGGTTGCGAAGTCAACCAAAAGAGAAACACAAAGAAGCAAATGAAAAATGGAAGAGCCAAAAGCACTCAAACACAAGCCTATGATGTAGAGCTCGATTTTAGAAAAATTTGGACTCTTGTTTCATAATTTTCGAGCTAGAATGAATTAGTTATGAATTTTCGAAATAATAAAAATTTGAATTATCCTCGGCCGACACATGGCGGGCTGCGGTTGGTCGGGGCCGCAACGCCGGGCCGACAGGTGGAACCATGCTGAATCGATGGGTCCATGTTGACGTCACGCTGCAGGTGGGGCGGTCAATGTTGACCGGCCAGCGGTCAATGTTTGGCCCGGGCACGGTGCGGGCTCGGACGGGCTAGGGCAGGGGCGGTCTTGGGGCGGCCGGCTTCGGACACGTGTCGGTCAAAGAGGTATGCCACGTGGCGGGCTTACGTTGGCAACGGGCCGTGGTCCACGGCGATCGTGAATAAAGTGCGGTGCACCGTGGACGCCAGCAGTGTTGGTCTATGGACCAAAACGTGGTCCAAGGCGGACGGTCCATCTCCCTCCTTTCCCTTTGTCGGCTCACGATGGAACGAGTCCACGCGGCCGACTCCTCTTCTTTCCTTCTTGCCGCTCGCGCGGCAAGATGGCCGGCCGGTGGTGAGCTCCTCCTCCGTCGACGCCGGGCGGCGGGGCTAACTCAAGGCCGTGGGGCTTCCATCAAGGCCACGGGCACGGGGCGAACAAGGCGGCGACGGTGCTCGGGTCGCCCGACGCACACGTCACGGCGGCGAGCAAGTCGGCGAGGTGGGCCGGGCCGCGCGGGGCTCCAGGCCGCCGCCATTGCGACTTGATTCTCGCTCCGAGGTCCCCACGTTCGAACGCAGGCGAAACGGCTCGACACGTGAGCGAGACGGCGGGCGGCGTGCCAGCCGCACCGCGGCGGTGGCAGCGCAAGGCAAGGCGGTTCGGGCTCAATCTAGCAACGGATCGCCCTTGATTGATGTCGGCGGTGAGAAGCCAAAGGGCTCAATTGGCGACCATTCACCGGCGGAGCCCGCAGCTCTCGTGGCGCTTGGCGGTTCTCCAAATGAATTAGTGGTGGCGCGGGGCGAGGCCAAGATGACCTCTTTCCTTCTAGCTAGGGTGTCCGGTGGGTGCTGCGGCCAAACCGGCGGATCCCAACGGCCCGCTTGCGCCGGGCGACGCCCGTGCGTGGAATGGCGGCGGCGGCGCCAACGACCCGCAGCGACGGGCAAGGCTAGGGGCGGTCGGGCATCTATGACTCTAACTAGGCACGAACGCGGCGCCTTCCTAGGCTACCGAAAGCAAGCGTAGACGACCATGGCATCCGACGGGTTGGTCCACACGATTGGATTGGCGAACACGCGGCGCCTAAGGGTGGCCACGGCCATGGCAGCGCCGCCGGCGCCGGGCGTTCCCGAGCCATGAGGGAAACCGGCAAGGCCGGGCTTTGTGCTCCATCCGTGCCTCGGCGTGTGCGCCGCTGCGATGTGCAATCGACGGCCGGGCCACGCGCCCCCGTGAGTGGGAAACGCGGTGGCAACGAGGTATAATGGCGGCGTGGCATGGATGCTCACCGTGGGTGCGGCGGTGGTTGGCAAAGCGCGGCGGCGGGCGGTTAGCGGCTTGGCTTGGCAAAGCAACGGCATCATGCTCGCGGTTCTCTTCACATCCTCCTGGCCATGGGTCCGGTCGGCCTCTGACCCCGGCGGGCGCTCCTCCGAGCTTGATTTTGCACTCATAGGGCCATTTTGATTTTGCACTCAAGACACCATAGAGGGTGTAAGTGACTTAGGATTGATAAGCCGTACTATAAAGAAGGGAAAACTATCCTTCATATCGACCCTCATGTGCCTCTAGGTTCAAAATCATTTGCATGCATTCTAACCTAGAGAGCTAACTTCGCACTTAGAGAAAATGTTTTTAAAATGCTAACACACGTGCTCGAGGTGGACTTCGACGTGTTGGCAACATGAATCAAGTGGCGGAAGTTGAAGTGAAGCAACAACGAACAAACGACGATCAACTCGGAGGATTTAGTGAAGCTTCAAGGGCACGAAGCGGCGTGTGGCGTGAGCGCCGACGCCCCCAGCGTTGTTCTGGCTGTTTTGCGTGAGCCACGCCGGCGCTGGGGCCTGCCGGCCCCGGGCCGAACCGACTCGGCGGCGTCACGCTTGGGGTAGCCGACGCGGGCCGTGCTGGCCGCAACCCGGACGCTGCCCTCGGCGCCGACGGCGTCTGGCGGCGCCGGGCGCTAATGTAAAGCCCCTACGGCGGGCATCCCGTGACAGCGGGCGCCATACGCGCGCGCCGAATGCGTCGGCGGTACCAGCGACCGAGTGCCGGCGCTGCGCACGTTGAACGCGGCGAGCGGCTGGTCGGTGCGGCACCCTCAGCGTCCAAAGACGCGGCGTGTGCGCCAGAGTGAACCCCAACTGGCTCTATTTTGAAGTGGAGCCTATATATACTTGGTTGGCCGGCCATTGCTCACTCTCTTGGATATTTGGATCATTCTAACATACTTTGAGCTAAGTAAACTCCTCTCCTCCTCTCATCTATTGCTTGTGAGCTTCATTCTTGAGAGTTGAGGAGATTCAAGTGTATTTTGCATTGAGCTTTGCATCTAGAGGCACTTGTAGATCGTTGTGAGCGGTGGTTTTCTTGTTGCTCTTGGAGAGCACCACTCCCTAGCTGGCTTGGTGATTGGTGGAGGCGTTGGCAAGAGTTGATGATTGTTCTTGGCCACCTCCAATGATTTGTGAGAGTACTGTGCATCCTCATCGGGACGACAAATTGCAAGTAATACATTTCTCGTGTTTTCGGTACCTCTCATTTGCTTTGGGTGCAAGTAGCCTAAAGGGAATTGGCTAGGAGTGAGCTCCACCTTGCCCCACACGTGAGAAGGTCGACACAACGGAGACGTAGCTTGACCGGTGCTCAAGTGAACTTCGGGTAAATTATTGTGTGTCCACTTGTCCCATTATTGTCTCTCGGTGATTGGATTCATCTTGGTTATCTTGATATATCATTCCCAGTGATTGGATTGACTAGCCTTGACATTGTGATATATCACTTATACTCTCTTGCATTATTTAGTTATATACCTTGTGCTAGAATAGTTTGAGTAGACTTCTTAGTTGCTTAGTTTGCTAGAGTAATTTGCTTGTTCAACTAGTTGTAAATTAGAGACTTAGCCTCTTGTGTGAATTAGAGACTATAGCAACTAGAATTGTTAATAGGAGGCTTGTCAACAAGTAGAGCTAGAGCAAGCGCATTTATCGCCATTTGTTATTCTAACAAGTTTGTCTAGTGATTTTATAGAAATTTTATTAGGCTATTCAAACCCACCCACCCCACCCCCACACCCCTCTAGCCATTTAGGACCTTACATCAAGTGAAAGTTCGTGCTTGCTACTCTTGGTGATCACCATCACTTTAGTGGCATTACATCAAGTGAAAGTTTGTGCTTGCTACTCTTGGTAATCACCATCACTTCAGTGGCAGTTGGGAGCTTGATGATCACCTGGTAGAGAGCACTCAGTCCTTGCGTTGATCAAGGGGGAGCTACACCCTTGCGCGGGTGCTCGAACAAGGACTAGTGGGGATCGGCAACTCTTCAATACCTTACAAAAACATCATCGTGTTCCTAACCCACTTTTTCTTCAATACCTCACAAAAACATCACCGTGTTCCGAACCCACTTTTCACGGAGCATTTATATTTGAGCAATTATTTTCATATATTTACATTTTTAGAATTGTCATGCTAGAGTAGCATTAAAACTAGGGTGCAAAACCTTTGCGCGGTAGAACTAGAAACACATTTAAAAACACTTTTAGGCACTCGATGTGAAATGGGCTAAGCGGTAGGACTTAATTGATGTGAAAAAAAGGCGACCAAGGGTGGGTTTTAAGAGCTAGGATACAGTTGCACAAGCATGTACTGCTCACTGGAAAAATCAAACAAATATAACTTCTCAGAGAACAAATATGTAAAGTTAACTCTAGAAGTTGAAAGAAACAAGTGAAAGTAAAGTCAACAGAAAAAAAAAAAAAAAAAAAAGGTGCACAAGGGTTGCGCCTTCCCAGCAAACTTTGTGACCTAAGGCAAACGCCTGCAACAAGGAACACAAAGAAAGATGCATCAAAATCGAAAATAGTATACGTTAATATTTGTCCTTGGCTCCCAGTCCCCGTGACTTCGGTCGTCTTACTGCAGTCACGGGGGTGGCAATGCCCTGGCCATCTTTCCCCAACCCAGACCCTGGGACAAACCCCATTTTCACCATCATTTTGGATCCAAAACCCTTGGTGTGTCTCTCGAAGGAGCCAAAGCCACTCGTCTCTGGTGCCCACACATTCTGCCTGAGCTCTGACCTCAATTTGCCTGGCTCTGATATTAATTTCATGGGTTTTGTCCTTGCTTTAATTGCCTCAGCCTCACTGTCAAATTGTACACCGAGTCCAAGAGATTTGGGACGATGGATGGCTTGTATCGGCTGCACTATACCTTGGCCATCTTTGCCAAGGCCACTGCCCTCGATGAATCCCATTTTGGCCATCATCTTTGAACCAAAGCCCTTGGTGTGCACCTCGAAGGAGCCTAGCTGGGTTTGCCCATTTTGGTCAGTGACCTCACTTTCAACAGCTTTAACACATGAGGTATCACCACCACTTGAGTCAACAACTATTGCCTCCGTAAAAAGAATCAGCCATGGTGCCACACTTGACAAAAGATACAGGACACTCTGCAAAGGAGACCTGTTTCTTAGAAGATTTATTTCCACTGGATTCCCGATGTTTTACAGACTTTTCTGGAGCTGAAAGGCCCTTCTGTCCTGCTGGGCCTTTAGAGTTCTTCCAGTTGACAGAGAAGTCATCAGGTTCAGTCCCCAAAAGCTGAAATCAATTAAGCAAAGTGGTTAGATAACAGATTGAAACAATTAGAAGTAGCGAGGAGATCAGTATAAAAAAAAGGGACAAAGCAATAGTGGCATCTTTTGAAACAAAAAAATATGGCATGATACAGTTTGACCATTAATTAAAGCTTCTGAGTTATATGATACAATTGGGGGTGGACAAAAAGCTCGTTAAGCTGGCTCTGTGACTCGTTTCAAAATTGTCCCAACTCGTTTTTCATCATTTAAAATAAAACAGACATGATTTTGAATGACTTTGCATTTCAGCTCAGCTCATTAAGCTCGGTTTAAAGTTGGGTCTCAGACAAATCAGGAGACTGATAAATAAGATCATGTCAATTTCAACGAAAGCTTGAAAAAAAAAGTGCAGTTGGCTTGTTATTACAAATTATATCTTCTTCAGAAATGACTAGACATAAAAGAAGTATGGAAAATGATAAGCAACATTAACAGGAGTAAACTATCTCCACGGAAAAAAATCAAAAGATTGCCACCTTTTCAAGTCGAACTTGGCCATCTGCAGATGGCAAGGAAGACTGCCCAGTTAATGTCACAGTGACAAATCTGCAAGGAAGAATTATTGATTTTACACAAAGCATAAGCTTATAAATGCAAAATAAACCAAGGGAATACAATCCTTGATAATAACAAAGGTTAAGTAGATTTCAAATTCATTAGATAAAAATGAACAGAATAAATTTCCAAAAAAGAATTCTGAAGTACAAAATATGGCAGCAAAACAATCCAGTTTGAGTTAGTTAGTTGCAATTGAAATATAACAAAAGAAAATTGGTCTTCAATGAGCATATTAAATTGATGAACACAGTATTATTAAACACAAAAGATAAAAAAACAAGTGTGGTTGAGAAAATTAAATTGGAGGTACAGTAAGGTGATGGGAGGTGCAAAGTCCTGCAGCTCACTAACCCATAACCAAGCTAGCAATATAACCAGGTTATGGTAGTGGCTAAATGCAGGGACACATAAACTACGTATTTGTCCTTGTCAGACAGTATGTGCAATGAACATGACAAGAATGTCAGTGTCATGTTTCTCGTATCAGTGCCCATGCAAACAAAGGAGGTGGTTTGAGTAAACCACTAAAACCTTTACCATTGTCCACACAGGACAAATGGCTCCTAGCAGGAGAGGTCATGCACTTTCCTACCTCAAGAGTTGACTAAGATGATGTAGCAAAAATAATGTCATAACGGTCCTTTGCAAGAATCAGTAATGTGTAAGCAGGATGATCTGCAACAGCCACAACTGCTCAGAAACCCTTGACTATTACTGCATGACCACTGTCATGTAAAGATGTTATGTAAACCACTGTCATAGCCACCTTGCAGTAAACCACCTGGGCTCTGACAAACAATAATCTCACACCATGCAAAGTATTTTGGTTATGAATTACTTTTATATCAAGATCATAATGAATATATGACCCAAAAAACCAGTTACCTTTTCTTGCCAGAACCTTGACACCCACTCTTCAATTGATAAATAGATGCAAGGCGTTGTACCTACAGAGGTATACCAGAACTCAGAGCATATACGTCACACAAACAGGAATGAAAATGTATAACAAATAAATAAATGAAAATGGGCTATTAGGCTCATCAACTCTCACCTAGCTAACTTTGTCTGGGATGATAGTAAGTAAACATAAGCTGGGGTAGTGTTAGTATGATGGAAGAGTATGGTGGTTAGGTATTCCCTAATTTGACAGAGTAAAACCATGCGTTTCCTAGGGTCCTGGATCAAACGATATCAGGCAGTAACAAGCTTTGGAAATGCTATGGATCATAAGTATAATCAATGTTTTTAATTTAAGGCGCTAGGGGCGAGAGCTTATCCATTCACAAGCGCAGCTAAAGTCACTTGTGCGGATAGAGGGAGCAGCCTGTCTAGCAGCACCAGCACCCCAACTCCATGGTGTCCATGGGAGGGAGCAGCAGCTGCTGGTAGACCATGGCATACGCAGCGGTTCAGCTGAGCAGGAAGCACACGAGCAAGATGTGTCTCTGTCGCCCCAGCGTGAGAGGCTTCGACTTTGGCAGCAGCGCAGCGGCAGACACCGAAGGCTCCGGCGCAAGTGAGGCAGGGATGGAGGCAAAGTCGCTGAGTGTCATGACAACCGCCAGGAGCCGCGCCGGCCAGACCATCGATCATGTGAAACCCTAGCCGTGCGAGACCTCCGCCGATGCCTGTCTACGCGGCCGAGCGAACTTTGCCCAGGCTGGGAGGAAAACTCTTGAGGCTTATTGTTGCCTTTTAGTGTGGACGTCTTTTCTTTTTTGGCATTTAATCCACTCAGATTAAACCAGTGTGAGAAAGTAGAGGCAAACGGCAGCTACATTCTAAAATCACAAGGGCAAAAACTTGAAGTTAAAAATGTGAGGGTAATCACCATTGAGGTCTGGAGTAAGGGCAGAAACACCAAATTCCCTTAGTTTCATTTAAACCCATCCCACAAAAGCAAAGATCAAAGCCAGATCCCCTGTTTTAAAGGCGGCAGGCATCCAGGCGAGTGCTGGGTACGCCTGGACGCCTAGGCAGTACCTAGGCGACGCCTAGGCGACAAGGCGCCCTGTTTTCCAAAGCGAGCGGGGTACGCCTGGACGCCGCCTAGGCGACGCCTTTAAAACAGGGGCCAGATCTTTTCGATTAGCCACTCTTTCTGTGCTGGCCCAACCCAGCTCCCTGTGCGCCCCCATCCACTTGCTCTCAGCCTAAGTCTCCATGTGGGGACAGACAGCATGCTCCACAAGAATTCTTGAATGATGGACTAACATTCATACCTGAGAACAATCTCGAGAGTGCATTGGATGAAAACATAACATATCAACCTTATCCACAACCATTTTCCTCAATTTCTGCCAACAAGAAAAGCATGATACACATCAAAAAAGTTTTTATGAATTATAAGAAAACGAACAGCTAAGAGTATATATCGTTAAAACAGACAGAGGTGACCATTAACCACTTTCATCAAATAAAATGCCAAAAGAAAACAAATGCTAATATGGGCTGAATCCAAACAACTGAGGCAACATCAATAACATAAAAAATCACACTTACATAATTTCTTTCGAACACAAATAATTAAAAAAAAAGACTAAAAAAAAAAAAAAAAAATGTAAATGCAAAGTACAAAACAAAAAGTGAACAATTGATAAAATAAAAAAAGGATTAAATCAAAATCTTAAGATTCAGTAGTGCTATTATTATTATTGTTTTCCCAGCATTTAGTAAAGAAATGCCCCCATCTTTGGACCAAGCTCAGTTCAAGTAAAGCAGTGACTCACAGTATTAATTTGCACTAGGTCAACTCCTCTGCTTAGCATTCGTTGTTGACGCTTCTTTGCAATGAGTTCCTTCCTATGCTGCTTCTTTTCACCTTAATCACATAATAAGCTATGTTTACAACCTCAACAAAGAGAGAATGCAAACTAAAATGAAAAAAAAAAAAAAGTAACTCACTAGGAGACATATTAGTATAACTATAATGGTACAGAAAACAATGACGCCGGCAATTTTATGAAACAATAAATCATCTCTAAGGAATCAGAAAAGGAAGTGTGAAGATCCTCATGGCAAATGGCACCGTTTGGTTTCAATGCTAGCTCTGCCTAACCTCGCATGGACAGGCGGGCCTTGCCTAACCTCGCTTAGATAGCAAGCCTTGTGTTTCCCATGGTGGCGGTTGATTCCACTTGCTTGCTTCAGCAAGGAAAAATTTTGCTTGGTTGGGCCACAGGGCAACACAGCAACGAAATGTGTATTTTTCTTTGACTTTTGATGAGCAAGGCCATGCAAGGCTCCCTTAAGTCTTAACTTTAATAAGAACTTTTCAATCCATTGCATCTACATATGAATCAATAAATCACAAAGTGAAAAGCTCAGCTAATTTATTCTATCTACGGGCATACTAGAATCACTATTGATAACCAATGTTCCACACTTTGGTAAAGCGAATTCAGATGGTCTTCCATAACTTCTCCAAAAAAAGAATTAAAAAAAAACAGCAAGAAGAATTGTGTTCGTTGTGTTCCTTCTAAAACAATAAATCTCTCCATCTATAGCAATATCAAACTGCTAATGTCATCACTCTTCAGCCCTGAGAAGCAAGTTACCAACCGATGATAGTTTTATGATATTTGTAAGATCCTAACTTTGAATTGACTGGGTACTAATATACTCTTATTGTCCAGTACACTGTGTATATAAATGCAAGCACAATGCATCTAGGAAGGTTTCTATCAGGTTAGCACATTATGCAAGAGAGACATCTAGATTTTCGTTTTCCAAAATTTAACAGCTTAACACAGAAAGCAAAGGAAAACACAGAGCAAGAAATGGAGAACCTAATACCTGGCCTGCTCTGATACTTTTTGCTCTTCCTACCCTCGTTAGGCCAGGACCGTGAGAGCTGAGAGGATGATGATCCTGTCTTTGATCCCTTCCTTGACCTGTTAGGCATCCTGACATCCTTCACCGTGAACATATCCTCCAAGCCCATCACTTTCGTGCTTGGCAAATCCCCGTTACAAACTATTCCTTTTCCCTTCCGCTGCTCAACTGAGTTCGACCTCTTCATGCCATACTGCTCGGATGCAGTCATTATTGCGTAACCCTCAAGCTGTTCCTTCCCATTCTTCAGAACCCCATCATTATCATCATCGTCATCGGTACACATCTGCTCTGCATCACCCAAATTCATACCAGTGATCCACTTACTGCTCAACAGCTCGTCACTCCCACCGATCCCCTCCATGTAATCAGCAACAATCTCATCGTCAACTGAAGAAGAATACCCAATGCTCAAATCTTCATCTGATTCCGACCCTGATGACTCACCGGCAGACACCGAATCTCTCTCCTCGCCTTCACTACTTTCCTCATCACTGTCGCTATCATCATTCTCAAATCTCTCCCCGTCAACTGATTTGGATTCTGAATCCTCATCAGAGCTGCTCATCCGATCCGATTCTGGCGATGAGATGTCCTCCGTGTAGATCCTGACTCCCCCAATCAACAAAAATCCCGGATTGGGCTTCACCTTCTGCTTCTGTTTCTGCTTGGGCGTGTTGACTTCCTCCGGCAGTTCGTTCGATTTGAGCTCCTCGTGACCTCCATCCCAGAATCCTAGCCCGACATGCAGCCCTCTATCAGCGGCCTCCTCCTCGTCCGCGCTCAGCCCAAGCCCGATCTCACCGAGCACGTCGGGGCCGTACGAGTACAAGACGGAAGCGGGTGGGTCGGCGCAGGGGGCGGTGTCGATGGTCACCTCCAGTGCCTGCTCCGAAGAAGCGGAGCAGGGGCGGAGGGAGGGATAGCTGAAGGGGACGGCGTGGGATGACTGGCCATCGGAGCAGCCGCCGCCGCGCCGGGCGCCCCGCCCACGGCCGCGGCCGCCCGAGAGGGGGGGGAGGAGAAGGCGGCGGCGACAGAGGTGGGAGAGACGAAAGACGGGAGCTCGGGGACCGGGCGACGACGGCCTGCGCCGGCGCTGCGGTGGGGTCCACCGGCGGTGGGGTTTCGTGCGTGTCGGCGCTTGCCGCCGGCCATTGGTTGTGGCTAGGGTTGCGATGCGATCTGCTCTAAATTCGAGCGTCGGGGCTGGTGTGACGTGACCGACGCGAGCGGTTTATCGCATTTGTAGCGCGAGGCGCAGATGGGGTAGGGAGCCCAGGTCCGTAGGATTCGTAGCGGCCACGCCTTTTTTTTTTCTTTAATTTAAAAAAAAACGTGTGTTAAGTAGGTGTTGGACTGCTCGGCTCCAACGCTTAACGATGAATGAGGAAGCGCGCATTTGCACCGGTCCTTATGTTGAAGGAATTGGAGAAAATGAGATCATAATTAGTTTTGTGACCAATACGGATTGAAGAGTCAATGTAATTTGACAGGAATGGTTATAAATTATAATTTAAAAGTTTCATACCGAAGCACACAAACCAACCGTTTCATGACAAATTAATTGAAGGAACAACTCCTCAATTTTTTTATGCTCATGCTTTAATTCTTCAAATATTACAACATCAGTGAGAGGCGAGGGAACAAAGCATTAGCCATTTAGCTTTCCTCACCTGGAAGGTATTGAAATTAAGGTTTTCAAAGTGGCTGCCCACCAGCTCATTATATGACAGTGTCAGATTGCAACTGAAAAAAAAATAGCAAGTGTGTTCTGTTCTTTCAGTTTAGGCTCTCGAAACCACCAAGTAACATGATTGTACAGGAAACACCAACTAAAAAGCAACATGAAATTTGACCCACATGCAAAAAAAAAAAAAAAAAAAATACAAGGTCAAACTGTATAAATTGGAACCCAATTCCAACTTTATTGACTGTGCACAAATATATACAGGCTGACTGCACAAATAAGACAAGGTATTCTGCTAACGGATCATAGCTGTAGTTATATATATATATATACAGGGTAATTGTGCACAAATATTGGTGTCTACATTAAATTTTGTATCCTAGAAGGTAACAATCTATTAGTGCTCCCCAAGCCAGGAGACAAATATTTGATGGCAGAAACAAGGTAATCTGATTTTGCTACCAACTTTGATTAGGGAATGGGTAAACCTTTTCTCACTGTCCCCCTCTTTTTCTCATTGTCCCTCTCCCGAACAACCTCGAATCTTCAAAACCAGGGAAAAATAACATAGTTGACATACTCCAAATATGGACTTCCTTGATTTACTTTTTGAAGGGCAGAAAAGGCACTCACCATTATCTTATTATCTACAAATTCCTGCAGTACCAATACGCAAATTAAGTGAAATCATTTTGATAACATGTAGATAAGATGAGCTATACACTACCAAAAAGAAATTGGCAATAAGGCTACACTGACTACTAAATATTGAAAAATGTTGACTCATAATCATGTTTGTTATGTACTTCACTATTTCTCGATGTAATGAACCGAAATAATCAAGCATAAAATAAGGTTTTCCTTTATATTGCCCAAGCATTGTCATAACTACAAGAGGCATTTAGCTGTCAATGGTTTCAGCACTGTCAAAGCAATTATGAAATGGAATGGCTGCAGTGGAAAAAAAGGGTACCTAGTAAATTGTGAGAAAGATCCAGAACTGCTAGTGTTTTATGAGATCTTTGGGGCATCAAGAAAGGGGGGAATTGACATATCCTGCTCGCCGCAACCAGAAACAATAATTTCATCTTCAGATATGTGTCGGAAAATAGAAGGAACATATTTGGCATTAGTTAAATAGAGCTGCCTTTTGACACTATCATTCATATACGACACCAGCAATGCATATCTAGAGTCCTCACAGTTTTGCATACCATGTTGCTTGTGCACCTTTGTTGTCCACGCTAATCAGCAATCGTCGATCACTGGCTGGCCGGCAATGCGTAATGCCTCATGGCTCACCGGAAAAGAAGAACCACGATTAGTGGAGAAAGTAGAAGCACGCAACAGTCTAATCTCTGAACCTAAAAACCATGATTAGTGGACAAGGTTAGCAGCACGCAGCAGGCTAATCTCTGAACCTTAGGCATTATACAAATGTAGTCTTAAAGGTCCTGAAACTGTATTACTTTGTACGTGCATATGAAGAGAACATTTGAAAGTTTTAAAAGATTCCTAACCATCGGAGCAATTTATAATCGTTCGCTTTATTTCATGTTCTGGATCAAAGGTAAATCTTTGGAGGCTCACTGAACGGTGCAGAACTTAAAAAAAAAAAAACTCATGTTCCTATAATCATAGTGACCTGTAAATTTGGATAGAATCATGAAAAAACTTGGGAATGGAAGACCATTTTAGATGAGTCCGGCCAATAAGTCTGAGTCTAGGACTAAGAAGGAAAGGCTGCAGATAAAAGATTTCATGAATACATAAGCATATGCATTTGCCCCTGCTGTATCTTGAATCAACTTTTTTTGGTCTGAACAACATAACCCCCATGATAACAGTTAAATGTAAAATGTTAGGAATGCTATTATAGTAAATTAAAATTTCATTGGCATTTGTCTGAACGCTACAAAAAAAAAAAACACACACTTTAGTCAGGACAACAATTAGTGTCAGTTCACCATATATTGAGGAAGAGTAACCCTACAAATTCTCACTATACAACACATAAATGGCATTTCCTCTCACCGAACTATAAATCCATATCGATGTCACTAAAATTTTGAGACAATATTGCACCTTCCACAAAAGGTGGACATTTTTTTGAAACAGTCCTTCTATACATATAAATGTTATATTACAGTAGAGGAAACCAAACAGTCCTTATCATAAGGATGGAGGCACTCCTCTGCTTTGCTATCTCGGATTAAAGAGTATGGATAAAGACTGAAGTACTTATCTGTACCTCACACGATGAAGATGCTCAGGGACTTGTACCAAAGGGTTAAAATATCTAGGATTCTGAGAACAAATCAGAGCTGCTGCAACAAAGCTTTTCATATCTGACTATGAGTGGGAAGCCCAAATTATTTTGTCAAACCTGTGGCAAGATCATGTAGTTAATATGGAAGGTATATCAAGGGAAACAATTTAAATTTATTTTCATCAGCTCCAACAAACTTCTAAGAGGCACACAAAAAAGCAGAAACTTGAAGTAACTTAGCAAAAGCACATTCTAGTTCATAAGTCTGTCGAAATTGTGATCATTCAAGCTAAACCAAAATGTTTCACCTGCTGTAGTGTACACAGGACCACTTTTACTACTTGCAGCTAATAAATTGTACAGAAGGCATAATTCAGAGTTTCAGACTGTACATGCCAATTCAGAGAACAAGGAATGTAGTTTTCAACTACTGAAACTGAAACTATGGGATAAATTTCCTAAATTTTTTGTTATATTTCCGTAACCTATAGAAAAGATTACCACCAATACTCTGGCTTGTGATTCTATTGCTACATTTTCCTACTTTTGTGGGAAAGAAACAGTTAATGCGATCTTATAAACCAGGAAGCAAAGAAGCCTATTGCTATGTCACATAAACCTCCAGTATGGTTCTAGACACATCAGCCTATCCACCCTGTAACCTACTCTCTGCATTCCAAACTTTAAGGCATCGTAGCTTTTTAGATACACAACTTCGCGTCATCTAACGTCTTCTCAATTGAATGACTGTTAGCTGTCTCTGATGTTAATTTCGTGTCACAAAAAATTTGAAATAGTTAATTAGTTTCTATGACATGAATTCTGAGGCAATGCCTTTTTGTTTTTAATATTCCTTGCCAACGATGAGAAGACAATCTTACCAATTGCTTCATGAAAAACAGTTTGAGGTCTGCAGACATTTCACACCACAAATGAGTCCCTAATTAGTCAACTATCCTGACCATTCTGGATGAAGTCATAGACAAACAAAAGAGTGTATGTGGCATTCTCTATAGGAAAATGAATCAAATAGACTGTTCCACTACTTAATAGAAAAAATTTACCAATCAAATGTAAGTTGAGGAAGGAATAGTAATCACCATATCTTTTAGGTTGACATGAATTTCTCTATAGCATATAGCCCAAACAAACTGTGAAATCATGTACATGAACTTTAGGGATTCTTCCTTTCCAGATGCGCATCAGTTAATAGACAAAATAAGAATACAATGAATTATAGGTTGATTCAGTGAAGTTTGGCAGATGCCTAAGTATGTCCCTCAGTGAAGGTGGTTAAAAAAATGGAAGCGAAGCAAATTGACCTAAAAAAGCAACTGTCAATATTTGCAAAATATGGTCAAGTACCTAGAAATGGATTATCCTATCTCCCTCAAGCTATTTTCTCTGTTGGGATTGCTGCAGGCTGACCTGGATCAGCATATAGTTGAGGCCAGTACGAAAATTAGATTCTAACAACAGCAATGTGAATAGGCATTATCCCTTACTGCTAAAACAATTAGGATAAAGAAGAAGCAAAGACACTAAAGAGTATCGGTAGCATCAATGGTGGAGGCTAAACAAACCAGGAATACAGAAAAGTCCATGCTTCGTAGGTACATGGAAATTAAAACTTGGTGGATGGAGTATTCATGCACCATTTATAACTTTTTTTTTTTTTTTTTACCATCTATTAGTCACATACTGCTGATGCGGCATGAATCTGGAATATATAATTTAAGTGCTAAAATAACAGAGTAGATATGTTTAAATAAAGCAGGACACAACTCAGGCACTTACTAACCACACGATTAGCATTTTAAAAGCTTGGTGCTGACCTCTGGGATACTGAGGAGACAGTTTGGTGTATGGCCCAAATTGCAGTTCGAATTTAGGGCCATCTACGCATCAATTTGAATCTCGTATTATTCTATTGTAATCAAAACAACTTAGTGACTTCTTTCTTTCTTTGGCAAAATATTATCTTGCTAAAAATGCCTGGCAGGCTAGCAAATGTCAGCCAGACATGGAGGATAATTACAGATAATCCGATGAACTATCAGAAAGCAAGGTTTTAAAGTTCAACAGAAAATGATATTGCAAAAAGATATGAAAAGGCAGCAAACTACTTGCAGCATGCGCGAAAACTAAAATTGGACATTACATGTCCCTTTTGAATCGTCAGGCTTCCAATTGTTTCGGTATAACTGTGGTTGGAACCTCTTAAGAGCAACAGATTTTGCATCCCTAGGGTAGTGTAATCCATGCATCAGATAAGTACTTCTGGTGAAAAAGGCCAAAAAAAGAAGGGTTATTTTTCTTGACAACAGAAGAAGGGTTATTGAGAAGTAACGAAGTAGAAAAAGGCAATCTTAGCTACACAAAATAATATGGTTGAAATTAAGGCTTTTGCCTAGCATTTTCTTAATTGAAATAGTAATACTTTCAGTTAACCAATAAGATAATAAAATGGGTAGCCACAGACTTCCATTTATTAGATAAAATTACATTCTAAAAGTAATGGACATGACATATTTTAGCATGCCAACAGATACTAATTGAGCAGATCCTACTGGTATTAGTTTTGTCTACAGCTCAAACATAGAAGGCATGTCACTGTCAAATCTTTCCTGGTTCTTTTTGCTTTTCAACTGTGTTGCGTGTGTTGACACACACAGCATGTGGCTCCATCTACCGTAAAACATATTTGAAGGCACGCACACAGAAAAGCTTACCAAGCCAAGTCGAGATGATAATCTTGATAACAGCTCATGAGAGGAGGGCACCAATCCAAATAATGTGTAATAAACGGATCTCGGCATGGAGGCCCTGGACTCAGTCATTGGATGCCAAAACCACCGGGGAACAATAGAAATACAAATGAGATATTACTTTGTTATCCTATGAGAAATAAGTTTTTCGTTAAGGAAAAAAGATGAGACCGTTCAGTTAAATGGAAACTTAATTATAAATGCCTAAGCTTTAATAGAAGAGGATGTCGAATATGAAACAGCAATACGCTAATAGCTTGGAGCTGATGCAGACATGCACAGGTACTTAAATAAACAAAGGCAGGGACATAAATAGTAAAGATGACAAATAGGTATTAGTACAAGACAATGATAGTATAAATGGTAGGTACCATGATTCCATACCGCTAAATGTACAGGACATGAGCACAATGATAGTACAATGCAGAATTAGTAGACATTGTTTTATTGGCGCGTACCAATGTACCTTTAGTTTCCAAATGAAGTGAACTACTGACTGCCAGAGTAGTTTATAAGAGTGGAATGGACAAATTCAGAATTCAGCAGCTGTGTAACAGATTCAATTACAGGCAATGGCTCAGTGAAGGTTGTTGACATATCTGAAAAGCCACAGAAATAATAATGTGAAAATCCTTGAGATATTTGTAAGTGGTAATGAAGTCGAGGACAATAGCAGACATATCCGGGAAGAACAACATTCCATTTAATGCAGACTTACCAAGGATTCTTGTTTTGGAGACACAAAACCATCCTATTCTGGAGTGTGTGGATCTCTGAACTCTACACCTGACTATGTACAACAAAGGATGAGTCTCTAAGTCTACTGGGATTTAACAAAGAGTCATTATAAATTTATGGTAGCACAATTGAATATAAATATGTATCCCTTGAAATAGTAGTGTGAGAAATCCATAGCTGGCCTGATCTTAAAAATCATATCATATAATATAAATATTTGAGCTGTCTCAAATAGGGTAGCTATACCAATCTTTTAATCGAATAAGACTAGTAACCCTGAAGCAACTTTTAACATGGGCTGAAACATTAAATGCGATATAGGGTTGTATTACATTCAAATTTCTACAAGGATGCACAAAAATATATTGAATGGAACCATTTACTTTCATAATTGAAATGGGGAAAAGAGATCCCATGCATTACATTTGCTCGCTTGCTGGCTGCCTTGAATGTTATAATATAAAACAGATAATCCTCAAATTAACATTTAAAAAGATGCAACTGGAGTTGTATGTAAGATGTACAACTTACATGGGCAATGTGCTACTGCTGCACATACATAAAAAGAGGAGGCGTCAATAGCCTCAAACTCCAGGAAGTCGGAACCACGCCCCTTCCCTCATAGTGATGAAAATCAATAATAGTGGATCATCTGAATAGAGAGGACTGTGAGCACTTCGAGGTGTTGATCCAATATTTGTCACTTCGAAATCTCTAGCAAAAAGAGATAAAGTTGCAAAGCTTTTCATCAGTAGAATTACTTGACAGTAGACCTTTTAGCTTTTCCTTATAATGATATCTTGCACGTGTCAAGCATAAAACTTATATCAGAATTGAAGAACAAGGTAAAGTACATTGAGCAGTCCCCAAAAAACTATTCCCTAAATTTGTATCGTTGTATTGTTTCTCTCTGGGCTTTTTCCCTATAATCTTTCTATCCAAGCAACCTTAAATCCCTAAATCAATGTCTGTTACAATAAAAAATGTCTAATACCAATCCAACAATGCAGGAGCATGCAACACAGTAAAAGCCATTCCTTGAATATGTTTGAGGCCTTCATAAAGCATGGCTATCCCAGGAAACCACATCAAGTAGATAACGAAAGCAACCTCAGTGTCATATAATTGTCATATATAAGATTATCAAAAATCATGCTAGCATAAAGAATCACTCGTCCATGCTGTACATTAAAATTAAAGAACACTTGCTACCTAAAATTTAAATCGTCTAATACTAAACATCATCTAAAAAACACCTCCAAATGTATGATTGTATTCCTTACCTAATGATGATAACCTCCAAACTACCATATAATTCCCCAGCAATCTTCACATCCATCCGTAGCACGGCTCAAGAATCGGGTGAGCAACCTCCACTTGGTGCAATTCGAAAGAGAGAGGGTGAGAGAGAAGAGGAGTGTATAGGCACTCAGGGTTTCTCAGAGGCAAAACAAGGTGCCACCTCAGAGTACAAAGAAAAGAGGAGGGCACTTCGGGGAGTGCGCAGGGAGGAGGTGAGGGCGGTGGGGAGGAGAGGAGGGAGGAGGCTGGCCCGCGCGGGCGCGCAGATGCTACGCCGTCGCGCTCGCGCGCCAAGGCCGGGCACGCCGCCCTCGGGTTTCCTCGTCGAGCCGGGACATGGCACGGGGAGAGGAGGGGGCCGGGCCGAAGGGAGGGAGGGCGGGCGCTGGGAGGAGGGAGGGGCTGGACGACAGCCGAGGGCGCCGCCGCGGGCGCCACGAGCCTTTGCAGGAGAGGAGCAGTCTCGTGAGAGGGAGAGGAGAGAATCGGGAGGAGGACGGGAAGAGGTGGAGGCGTTTGCTTTTTGCGAGTGGGAGGGGTAGTATATGTCGTGTGGGGAGCGGCGGGGTTTTTGAAAAAGGTAAAGGCGGGCGGGTAAATGAAAACTGACCGCGAAATCGAATTTTTCCTTCTTCGGTGTAGGAGGTCGGATAATACGGGGTAAAAGGTAAAAAGGTAAGCGAGTTCATCATGCATCGGGAGTTTTTTTATGGATCGCGACGTCAATTTGTTCAAAAGGTAAGGGCTTTTTTTGCAAAAATTCCGCCCGGCCCGAGTAAAATTTTGGAACGGCGTGGAGGGTGAATCCGAGGAGAAACTCGTAGGAGATTAGAGGGTTTTTCAATAGCGTCAAAGGCAAGAGAAGAAGCTCGGTTTGCGTCTCATGTAGCTTGGAACACGCAAGACGCAATGTCGGAAGGCTCTTGCTATTGTGAGCTCGAGGTATGGGTGGACTTCCAACTCCTTCGAGTGAAAGCACGCAATATATGGAGTCGAGCGGTGAGATAAGACTTGTAACAAATGATGCCAACACGTTGTATATGTAATCTCATGTTTGGCTTTTGACAATTGATGACACCGTGTTATGTTAATCATCTACTCTAAAGTGTGCTTAAGAGATAGAGATAGCATGAGTGATGAGGAGCTACATGATCATGGACATGGGCGTTGATGAGGGACATGATGGATCATCGAGCTCATGTGTTGTGGAGAAAGGAACCCGGGAGATCAAGACAAAGGTATGACTTGATAGGGTTTTTGTTTTTCGTTGATCAAGACACTAAGAGAGTGTGATCAAACTTAGGATAGACAACCGACTATCAAGAGGGGAAAATCATCGGCTAATTCGAATTGGAAGTGCCTCTAGATTCATCTGACTTGCATGTGCATTTAGAATCGAGAGCACTAACCGCGCTGAAAGCACTTGTCAAGCGTTTGTGAAAAATGCTAACACGAGCACTTTGGAGAAATTC
>JADLZK010003634.1:0-36377 GCA_015847255.1 Hyparrhenia diplandra
TGTGTGTGATCAATATTTTGGATGACCCTAATCCATCGAAATCAAGACCCTCCACCGACATCATGTCTCGCGATGATTCTAAATCCAAGGACCTCTCCTCCACCCATGAGGTCAGCCTACGGCAGAGCAAAGCGGGTTACAGCGGCAAGCACGCAGCTCTTTCTACAAGCGAGAGAGACCTCTTTCCGCCCCGCTCGAGGTCTCGCCGGTCGACACCTGAACGCCAGCGTACCGAGCCTCTCGGCGAGACCTCTTTCCGTCTCGCTCGAGGTCCCCGTCGACGGCCCTCTGCAAGCTCGTGCACTAGCGCTCTCAGGGCCAGCGACCTCTCTCGGTCGCTCAGGCCGAGGCCGAAGCTCGAGCGAACCGCTCTTTCAAAGCAGCCCGATCCTGCGAGCCTCGTCCCCACCGGCGTCACGCGGAAGTCGGCAAGCACAGGAGCTGTGGCAACCACTCCCCCGGCCGGGCACCGAGGCCATGCGGGAGGCACGCTGGCGAGCATGGGCCCGCCCGGGCCGTCGCCGCCCATGCCACGATGACTCCAACAAGTCGTCCACAAAGACGCGGCAGTACAGGCGACGCGGCGCATAGCCTGCATATATCCACGGCATGGGCACGCGGCGGCCGAGGACCCGGGTTCCAACCCGCGATTGGGGTCGAGGCAGACCCTCTACCGCCACTGGGCCGGAGATTGGCGCTGCGGCGGCGACCAATGGCGCCCAAGGCCGCTCAGAGCTCAAGAGAGGGCCCGCGAGCCGACGAAAGAGCCTCGATCCGAGAGCCTCGACCATCGTCGCATCAACTTCCGGCAACTCAAAGCCACTCTGGCAACGGGGACGCGACGCACTACGTACGCCATGACGCATCCGCGACAAGCATATGGGCACCCTGATCCGAAGACCGACTTCCAACCACGGCCAAGGGCGAAGGCGGCGCATGACCACCGCCCATATGCCTCCCGACCGCCATGCACGGCGGCGACGAGTCGCCCGGCAAGACGTCCAAGGCCGCCGCGAGCTCGAGGTGTGTAGCCATTGGCCAGCCACGCAGCCTCGTCTCGAAGAGCTCTTCTTCGCCTCGGACACGACTACGCTATCATATTGTTCCACCTACGCCCAACTCGAGAGTGCTCACATGTTCTATCCCCTTGCTACTGCGTAAAAGGAGGGGTAGGGTCTTCGCTAGGCAAGAAAAGAAGAAGAACAACGCACCCGACTCTTCTGCACTCTCGCATCCTCACTCTCATATTGGCACTTGCCTCAATCATAGAGAGCGGGAGCCCGCGCTCCTCGCTCGTGACAGCACTGCGCACCTGCAGCATTTGAGCTCGGATAGTGAACACACTGGACTAGGGGAGCCCGATTTCTTTGCTCTCAGAATCAAAGATAAATCTCGGTGTCGTGTCTCCTGCAGCTAGGCCATTTGAGTCGCACTGAGCCACCATTACGCGGACGCGGTGGTATAGACCACGACGCTTGGCGCGCGTAGGGGCAGCGCCAGTGCGACCGATCTTCTTCCCACTCCGATGGTTTCTTGCCGATACCGCCGGCCGAGCGGAGCGTGCTCGCCCGGACGCTCGACCTTCACCGGGCCCCGATCCGCGAGGTCACTCCCGGGAGCCGTCTTCACCCGCCCGATGCGGCGCGAGACATTCCGAGCGCTCAGCGACACCGGCGATTCCATCCTCGCGGACATGGCGGGACTCCGTCAAGCCCGCTAGGCCCCATCACGCGGCGGGCAGACGCTTCGCCCGCGATCAGGACTCTCCTCCCCCGACATCCTCGGGCGCGAGCCTACGCAGGGCTCTCGTCCGCGATGTCACCTTCTCGTCGCCAGCTGCCGTCCCTCCCGGCTCCGCCGGCGAAGACGCTACCGACGGGTGGACAAAATGCACGGCGGATACGCTGAGATGTACTCGACGCCGCCGGGTCTCTCTTTTTGGGGGCGTATGAACCCGGAGGCATCGACCCATGAGCTCGAGCTCGCCCCTCGATGGGATGAGCCTCACGCGATCGGGCGACACACGTCACGACTAGCAGCGGTGCCACGCCGGAGCGGCCACGCGCGCGACCATCTCCCCGCCGACTCCGGGAAGCACGCTGGGGACTCGCCGCGCGCCAGCGGACCCGCCCGCTCGATCACGCTAGGCCGGCTGGAGGAGCTCCGAGAGCCGAAGAGGCGCTGCTCGGGAGCGCGAGGCCCTCCCGTCGGTGAGCAAGAAGCAGGGCGCCTCAAGGCGCGTGAGCCGGCGCGAGCGTCCCGCGTGACTATATCACTCGCGACTAACGATGCCGAGCAGCTCCGCGCTGTTCGGGAGAGCCTCCGGGACTCGACGCCGCGAGCAGCCCGCGGGTAACTGCGCCCGCGCCCTCGAGGACCCCGGGGCACGCCCGGCAGCCCACGCAGCGCATCAAAGCAGCCTCGTGGGCGCAGGCGGCAGACGCAGAGTGGCAAGCTCCCGCATCGCACCGTCGACTCGGGATAGAGCACGGGCCTCCTCTCATCCAGCAGGGTCCACGCCAGGCCGGGCGATCGGCGAGAACCGCGACGCACTGGCGACACCATCAACGCCGCGATGAAGGCGCAGCGCGCTCACGCAGCGCCCCCGGACGCAGCGACTTAAGCCTCCCGCCGCGGCGACTACGAGAAGCAGCCCGCAGAAGTGCGACAATCGCCCGGCGGTAGGCGCCATGACGTGATGAGGACAAGGGCCGCAGCCCCACGCGGAACGCCGCTCAACGGAGTCCGCCTCCGAGCGGATCGCAGCGCTCGAGCTCGAGCTCGAGGAGGCCAAGGGCTTTCGGCTCGGGCATACACGTGACGCTCCCTTCCCTTCTGCGTTTCACATTCGACCTCGTGCGCGATACAGCGGGAGACCGGCCCGCCACTGGCTCGACGACTACCGCCCGCTGTTTGGACGCGTCGGAGGCGCCGGCAAATACTCTGCATCATCCGCACGCTCTATATCTTGCGATTCGCCCGTCTTGGCCTCGAGCACGCGCGGGAGGGTCACTCATCCTCGACGGGAGGATGTTTGGCGAGACGTGCTCGCTGCAAGCAATCTCTAGGCACCCTACGCCTGGCCGTCACGACCTAGGATCTGTCGGGATGCAAGCGTAAGAAGGGGAGAGCCTCGCGCGACTACATCGGGCGCTAAACTCGCAACAACCTCTCCGGGGCCTCCGACTCGAGATCATCACGCTTTACCTCCCGGCACCACTTGCGAGAGTCTCATCGCCGCTCGGCGCTCACGAAGCCTAAGTCCGTGAAGGGAGCTCCTCGACTCGCCACGCCCGACACGCCCGGGGAGAGGGGACGCTGCTCTCCGCCGTCACGGGCAAGGGCAAGCCCACTACGCATTTTAGCGGGCAGGCGCGCGATCCAGCTCCCCACCCCGCAAGAGAGGAACAAAGAAGAACAAGCGCGTGACGACGACAGACGAAGCTTGTCGCCACCGCGGTACGCGCGAAAAACCCCGCAGAGAGAAGAGTACGCCACAAGGAGCACTCTCGACAAGATGATGCTCGAGGCCCCGTGCCCACATCACGAGGTCCCGTCGAAAGCACAAGATGAAGGGATCGCGTGCTCGCGAAGCACGTGATGGGCACGCCCTGAAGGAGGCGCCCGGGGCGACCGGTAGCGCAGCCTATGGCGTGCGAGCCCGAGGGACGGGGCGGCGAGCGACGCCTACATCGAGGACGGCGGCGCAACTGCCGTGTTTCGGCGAGCCGGCTACTGGGTCCAAACGCCGAGAAGCTTCACGCAGCGCTAGTCCCTCTTCACCGAGCCCGCGACGCCGCCAGCCCTCTGCGGTCGAGCTCGGCGATCACCTTCCGGCGAGTGGCCCGATCATCCTCGGCATCCCGCACTCGTGGAGGTATCACGCGCTGCGTCGATCCCATCATCGGCACTCAAAGCGCCTCGCAGGTGTTGATGGATGGAGGCAGCGCCTCAACCTCCCTTTCACGTCCCACGCACTCGTGCCCTCGCATCACCAAGGCGCGCCTGCATCCCTCACGGACCCGATCCATGGCGTAGTGCACGGGAAGCAGCATGATCCCGCCGGGCGAATCGGTCTCGCGTCACCTTGGCACTGGATAACTTCCGGAAGGAGACCTCGCTTCGAGGTGCTCCTTCAAGAACGCCTACCATGCGCGTTGGGGCGGGCGTGCTATGCGAAATTCATGGCCGGTCCCCAGCTACCTACCTCGCTTAGATCCCGGCCCAAGGGTCATCACCGCCGACTCCACCTTCTGAGCACGCTGTTGGATGCGGAGGCTGCCGCCCAAGCATGCCATGCCGCGGTCGAGATCGCAGCAGATGCTCGCCAAGATGGCGCTCTCGGGCGCTACGCGAGGACACCCCCGAGCTCAAGAAAGCCGCGCACGAAGCCGCTGCGATGGGCTCGAACGGCCCGAGATTGAGCCCATCCGTGAGCTCATGAAGACCGTGAGGCACTTCGAGCCCGAGGGCGCATCAAGGAGATAGAGGTCGATATGATGGCCACGCCCTCGTGCGCGTAGGGTCCGATGCTCTCTCCTAAATAGGAAGGCGAGCCGTCGACTTCCTCCGGCAAAACCTCGACGTGTTTGCGTGGAGAGCCCTCGGATCTTGCCGAGGGCATACCGAGGGAAGTCGCAGCACTCCTTGAATCAAGCCCGTCTCGCCGGTGAAGCAACGCTCAGACGCTTTTCGATGACGATCGACGCCAAGCAATCGCTGAGGAGATAGATAAACTCTTAGCCGCTAGGTTTATCAAGGAGGTGTATCATCCCGAGTGGATAGCCAACCACAGTACTAGTCTAAGAAGAAGAATGGGAAATGGAGAATGTGTGTTGATTACACGGGTCTCAACAAGGCATGCCCGAGACGATCCGTCTTCCTTTGCCGCCGCATCGACCAAATCGTTGACTCCACCTCGGCGCGAAAACCCTCTCGCTTTTCTCGGCCGCCTACCTCGGCTACCACCGGATAGCGATGAGCGAAGCTCGATCAGCTCGCCACCTCCTTCATCACTCCGTTTGGCGCATTCCATTACGTAACGATGCCCTTCGGTTGAAGAAGCGCCGGCGCCACCTTCCAAAGGTGTATGCGGAAAGTCTTCAGGAGCTCCTCGGGAAGCTTGTAGAAGCTGCGTCGATGCACATCGTCATCAAGCGAAAATCCTCGAAAGAGCTCGTCGGACCTCGAAAAGGTCTTCGCCAAACTCCGAGAATATGCGGGGTCAAGCTCAACCGAAAAATGCGTTTCGGGGTCCCGCGAGGAAGTTGCTCGGCTTTATCGTCTCGAGCGGCATCGAGGCCAACCCGAGAAAATCGCCGCCATCACGAGCATGGGGCCGATTAAGAGCGTCAAATGCGTGCGGCGGCTCACTGCGCTGCTCGCGGCGCTGAGTCGTTTCGTTCATAGCCCGGCTCGGGGAGCGAAAGCCTCCCTCTCTACAAGGCTGCCGAAGAAAGCGGGGCGCTTCTCTACGGACCGGCGAGGCCCCGAGCAAGCCCTCGACTCACTGAAACAACTCCTTGCCGGCCGCTGTGCTCGTTGCTCTCTGCAGCTAATGAGCCAATCCTTCTCTACATCTCAGCCACCTCGAAGGTGGTGAGCACCGCGCTGTCGGCGAGAGAGAGGAGGAAGAGCACGCACTCAAGGTACAGCGTCCGGTGTACTTCGGTCGATGAGGTCCTCACCGAGCACCAAAACTCGCTACTCCGCATCGAAAAGCTCGGTACTGCGCGCTACTCATCACCCGACGCAAGCTCGGACATTAGCCGACTCCCACCCGGTGACGTCGTCTCGAAGTATCCCCTCGGGAGGTCATCCGCAGCCCCGGAGGTCACGGGACGCACGCCAAGTGGGCGGTCGAGCTCATGGGAGCCGAAATCACGTACGCGCCCGGAGACGCCATCAAGTCTCGAGGCTGCGGCGGGACTTCATTGCGAATGGACCCGGAGGTCGAGCAGCCACCTAGGCCCGACGACATCGATGTCTCGGACCCTACACTTCGACGGATCGGTAAAAGAAGTACGGCGCCGGCGTCGCCTCGTCTTCACCTCTCCGAAGAAGGTGTGCATGAAATACTCCATACGCCGCACTTCCCGCGTCCCAACAACGTGGCGAATCTGGCGTTGGTGAGCAGGCTACGAATTGCGCACGAGCTCGGCATCCGGCACCTCGAGGTCCGGGGAGACTCGAGCTCGTCAAAAACAAGTCATGAAAGAGGTCGATTCGCGTCAAGCCGCAAGATGATCGCGTATCACCGGAAGGTCCGAGAACTTGAGGAACATTTCCACGGGCGAGGTCAACCACGTCCACCGCCAACCTCAGCTCAACGGCGAGCGCCTCGCCCAGCTCGCGTCGGACCGCTTCGCCGGTTCCCCGGGGAGTCTTCATGCACGCAACAACACAAGCCCTCGATACGGCTCGGGGAGGAGCCGCTCGGAAGGTCGCGAGCTCAAGCCCCGGCTGCACTCCCATGGACACCGACGTCCGCGGCGGGTCGACGCACTCCCGATGCAAGGGCACGCTTGGCGGCGAGTACGTTCGTGCGGTGCTCGGGGGTCGACTTCAGCCGAGGCGGCTCGGCTGAGTCGACTTTCAACCACCCGGCCCGGGCTGGCGTGTCCGTTGCTACGATGGTGAGCAGGGCCGGAAAGCTACCGAGGGCATGAGGAGTCACGGGCGGGCTAGCCGGAGGGCTGGGCTTTGCTCGTAGGGGAAGAGCTGCTACCAGCGGGGCAAAAGCGGCATCCTACGGCCCAGCTGCATCACCGTCGAAGATGGTCGAGCTCGTCAAAAGAAATCCCACGAGGCGGAGAATCGCGGCCATCCGCAGCGGCACCACGGGCCTCGTCGGGAAAGCTTTCGCGTCAAAGGTTTCTCGTAGCCGACCGCCATCGCTCGGCGCCACTCGCGGGTCGTCCGAGCGTTCGCGAGGGCTGCCGGTTCTTCGCGCGAGCACACCTCCCGAGCCCTGCGGCCCTCCAAAGCGATTCCGCTCACTCGGCGCTCGCCGGCACGGGTCTTGAACATGGTAGGACGCGTTCCGAGGGGTCGGCCAGGAGGATACTACGCATCTCCTCGTCAGCTGTCGACAAGTTCTCCAAATGGATCGAGTCATGCCCATCGCGCGATGCCGAGCGAGGAGGCGAGTCAAGTTCTTCTCACCGCATTATCCACCGCTTGAGTCCAGAACTTCGATCATCACCGACAACGGCACCAACCGTGGGGAAGTCTTCATCGGCGAGTGCAGCGATCCGCGACATCCGCGTCGACACGCGCGGCTGTCGGCCACCCTGGACCAACGGACGGGTAGAGCGAGCTAATGGCATGATCCTGCGAGGCGTGAAGTCCCCGCATCTTCAGGAGGTCTCGAGAAGTACGCCCGCGCGATGGCTAGTCGAGCTCCCAGCGGTCGTGTGGAGTCTTCGTACCACACCAGCGGGGCCACCCGGACGAACCCGTTCTTCCTCGTCTTCGGGTCCGGCGGTTCTTCCTACCGAGCTTCGAGCGTCACGGCTCACCCGAGCTCGGACCCGGCTGAGCACAATAACCAAGCTGCTTTCGAAGGCGCGCGGACCAGCTCGGCGGCTTCGTGACATGGCGCTCATCCACTCCGCCAAAGTACACAATCCATGCGGCGCTACCACGGCGACACGTCGAGGGGGCCGAGCCTTCGGCGTCGGCGTCAACGTCCCCAACGAGTCCCAAAGCCGAGGACAGGCACAGCTCTCAGCGCCATGGGGGGGTCCCTTTATCATCATCAACCAAGTGTTGAGGCCGGGCACGTACAAACTCAAGGACCATCGAGGACGAATCTCACCAACATGTGGAACATCGAACAGCTCACATCGCTTCACCCCCCAAGATGTATTTTTGAAATATCATAGCTGTAAAAATTCAATAAGACACGATTCGATGCAAAGATGCGTGCAAGCATCTCGAATTCACGTCTTAAGCTCTTGAGCAATAGCGGGCCTTCATCGACAAAGGCCCGCCCCTTGCTCGAGGGGCTACAAAGGGAATAGGGCGGCGCACACCCCCATAAGGTTTACTACACCAATTTTTCGCAAATTCTTCACAAAGATCACAACAACGAGCTCTCGCTCACGAGACCGTGCTCCTTCTCCTTAAACGTCTTAAAACAACTAAGTCACGAGTTCGTCAACAAAAGGCATGGCGCGACCGCCTAACGATCTCACACGCCCCTCGCGGCTAACGAGAAACGGCCCGCCATCCGACTTCGAAATACGAGAACTCATAAAAAGTTGGAACAAGGACACGGGATAGGAAAAGGAACACGAGTGATCTTCATTCCGGTCTCCAGTCCCCCTTTAAATCCTTAACAATGATACCTCAACTACTTTAGGACTTAGAAACTAATCGCAAAAAGGGGCTTGGCCCCCGAGCTCTACTTTGCACGTTGAAGGAGGTCCCTTTCGCCCATCGCCCGCGCACGAAAGTGCCCGCCGCGGCCTCCGCCCTGCCACGCTCCGGCTCCCCTCCGTGATGAGTCCCGGGACTCCCACCTCTCTCGCTGGCAAAGCTTATAGAGCTCGGCGGACAACTCCACCGAGTCGAGCTGCGGCAGCGAGGTGATCTTACGCTTTCGGTTTGAGCGTCGTCGATACCCGCGCCCATCCGCCTTCACCGCCTCACGGCGTCCATTTTTCGGATAGTGAGTGCGAAGATACTGGCGGCGGCCTTGTGGACCACCGGTCGGGCGTCCCTCCGCCACCTTATACGGCACTACGAGAGTCCGCTCCGCCCGGGTCCGCCATCTCCTCAACATCGGGGACGTCGCACACATCCTCGGCCAGCGGTAGCGAGATCCTCGAGCGCCCGCTGGAGCTCGCCGCCTCCTCCGTGGCATTAGAGGCACAAGCCCGAAGGCGCTCAAGCTCCTCCTCGCGTCCTACGAGCTCGACGGTCGCGCCGCTTCAAGTCGAGTCTCCTTCCCCTTCGGCAGCGAGCCGGGTATGCTCGGGGTGGCCTCGGCGGAGGCAAGATTCCGCTCCATGTCGCGGCGTCCCTCGGCCGCCTCTCGGGGACTTCTCCTTCTCCCCCGCAAGACAAGAAGAGCGGTTCAATAACGGAAGTCACCCGCGACTCGATACGCAGGCGGGATCGGACGCCCGCTACTCCACCGACTCAGCTGTAGAGCTCACGCTCGTTGTACCCGAAATTCTCGGGTTCTCCTCGTTGAGCCGGTCCCTCTCGGCGATCGTCGCGTGGCGAGCAGACACCACATTTCGCGCGACCTCGCGATCATACGGCGAGGCCCCGCCGGCGAGGACAATCAGCCCCAAATCTCGGAGAAAACAAAAAGCGCTAGAGCGCGGTGACACTCACCCGCAAGCTCGACGCTCAGCGGCGGAGGCACGTGCAGCGTCCGCGTCTTCTCCTTGCGAGAGGGCCTCCCGCCTCGTTCGGCCGCGAAGCGCGAGCTCCTTGTCTCGGCAGCGGTGGAGGGCGCGTCGAGCTCCTCTCGCATTTTTCTTGCGGCGCTGCTCGCCGTGGCGGCTCAGCCGCTCGCTCTTGCCGAGCCGCCTCTGCGGCGGCCGGCTCCTTTCTTGTGCCGCCCGAAAGCCCGGCCTTCGCGTCCCGGACGAGTCCAACGAGCGTCCTCCAGTGCAGCGGCGCAAGAAATTGATCGCGAAGGCTGCGCCCGGCGCCCGAGCTCTTCACTCATGTCCTCATGCACGCTCAACGAGCTTCCCGAGCAAAAGCGGCCCTCGATGAAAAGTCGCGTCAGGCTGGTTGTGTTCTCGGATGGAATCCTCGCTACGCCCGAGAGCACGAGCACATGAGGCAGCTTGAGGAAGTACAAGAAAAAGGAGAGCGCTCCCGAGGCCATGGCGATCTCGAACCTGCATAAGTGCCCGAACGAGCACGCCCGGGTCTCGGTGGGCGCGGGCCGCAGCGGCGTCATCGTGGTCGGCGGGAGAAGCGATGTCGTTTCCCGCCGGGAGCGCTTTCGCCCGACCCGGCGCGCCGCAGATCCCGCCGGGGGACCACGGCGTCTTCGGGCCCTAGCCCGATGGGCCCTCACCTTCGGCCTGCGCAGCGCCGGGTCGCCCAGCCGCTCTTCGTCGTCGGAGATGTCGATACCGAGGGATTCGGTGGCGCCCTCCTCGATTCGTGCATGAGCCACCGACTCCCATTGGTCTTCTCCGCAGCCCGCCCATGGCCGGAATATCCCTCGGACCTCGCCCTCCTCTCCGCCCGCCACCGGGATCTCGGGCGGCCCCCGCCCTAACGAGGCCGCCTGGGAGTCTCACGATCAAGTCGGGGCCACCTTCGGCGCCGACTTCGCGCCCGCCATGTCGTTGCCGGCCGGGGGGCAGAGAGGGGAGCCGACATCGCCCGGCGAGGTCACAAGCAGCCCCTTGAACGGGACCAGCGCCATCATCCGGGACCCGTAGTCGCCCACCGCTGCCGCCGGCCGTCGCGCCCCGCCGCCATGGGCGGTGTCCCCACCGCCGAGCTTCGTCGCGGCAGCCCAGCTTCGCCCGGCCCTACACTCGAACTTCGCGGAGATGTGAGCTCGTCGTTCTGAGCATCGAAGAGCTCTCCATCGCCGGGCCGAACTTCGCGTCGGCCGAGGTCTCCTCACTCGTCAGAGGGCGCTTAGCCGGAGTACACCGGGGCCGCCATAGCTGTCATGACAACTAAGACCCACGCGCCCGACGCCCGGGTCGCACGACAGTAAAGGGGAAGAGAACTCACCGCGTCGATGATCCCGCCTCTTCCGAGCGGTGGCTCGAGGCACCCCGGACCCCCGGGTTGACCGCCCGAGGAACCCGCCCTCGAGTGCGGCGCCGGAGCACGGCGCCGCTGGCTGAGGCGCCGACTCCTCCTCGACCAGCGGCGTCGCGCTTCGGCATCAAGCTCGAGGGAGCCCCGATGAGGTCCCGATCTCCCGGGCCTCACGGGCCTCGCGGGCGACGGAGGGACTGCTGCTCCGGCGCCTTCGCCTTCCTCCTCCCCCGCGCTGCCGCTCGGCGAGCTCTGCTTTCTGGGGGCTCCGGTCGGCCTCTCCGGGCGTCGCCCTCCCCGAGGAGGGAGGGGCGCCGAACCAAATGACTTCACCCGCCCAACCCTGCAAAAACACAAGCTCATCCTCCGGAACTCAAAGCGATAGAGTGGGCAACCTCGAGCGAACAAGCAAGTGCGAGCTCTTACCGGCGCCCGGCGTATCCAGCGTCGGGGAGAACAGGGGGGCTCCGAGGGCCCCTCGCACCCGTCTGCGTCGGCTAGGGAGTTATCCCACCATTCCACATTCGGCCGAGTGCACGCGGGGCCCAGCGTTCGCGCCGTCCCCCACGAGCGGCGAGCTCGGCTCCATCTCCCCGAGCAGCGAAGGCGTCGTGCGTTGGAGCGGCACCCGGCGCCGCCAGCGAGCCAGGGCCTCGATGATATGGTTCACCGTCGTCGGGCCGGCGTCGAGCGCCGTCTTCAACGCCACGGCCTCCACCGCCCGAGGGGCGATCGTGCGGACCCTCACGCCACGCCGCTTGGCGTGCTCGAACGCCTCCCAAACTGGCCGCGCCAGGATGGCTCTGGGTCGTTCTTAAGGTAGAACCACTCCCTCCCTCCACCCGGGGTTTTGCCGTCGGGAAGCGCCCTGGGAAAGAACTCGCGGACCTTCCCACCGCGCTTAAGGATCGGATGGTGACAGTAGGCAATCGGAGCTGCACCTCTGGGACCTCCGTCGCCGCCCTTCAAGCCTCGATCTTGGCATAGGCGAAGTGCGGGAAGAGCTCCCGGTTAAGGGGAATCCCCAACCATCCCTCGCCTGCAGCATCGTGAACGCGAAATGCGGCGGGGGATGCCGTTCGGCGTCAGTGCCGGAGCTCACGCCCAGTACCACACAGCAGGCTCTTAAGAAATCGTCGGCCGGGGGCGCCCGAGGCCTTCGTGGGAAGGCCACGAAGCGACACCACGTACCCGGGCGGATCGGGCCGTGCGGCCGCGGGGAGGATCCACTCTTCGGCCTCCCGTCGCCCGACGGCGAGAGCCCGTTGACGAGGTCGCAGCCTGTAAATGCTGCTTGGTCGCCCGTCCCGAACGATGCCATGTCCCCATCTTGCGCCAGCGAGGCGGATCACTCAAGGAAGGGGGACGGAGAAATAGATCCGAAAGCAAAGAAGTATGTCTCTCTCTCTCTTTCTATTTCTTTTTCTCTCCGCTCTTTGGCTTTACGTAGAAGGAAGGGAAAGAAAGGTGAATCCGCCCGATCTCCGCCTATTTATAAGGCCGGAGTGCGACGGATCTTGCATAGAAGGAACCGTCGGGGTGGGGCCACGCCCCGCGTCGCGTCCCACACGGCGCCAACGGCTATCGCCACAACAGCCCACGATTCGCCATTCGGGCGGAAGTCCGGGCGGCGGCGATTAATGGGATAACTCACCAACGGAAAAATTCCAACGTAAAATCCCAACGGCTATTTTTATCGCGGGCGGCGCCCGCGAGAGCCGACACACCAGGCTGAAAGCACCGAGCTCGGCGATAGAGGGCTTGATACGCGAGCTTCGCCCGTCCTAGGGTTCTAAAGCCCGGCCCAGCACAAGGGCTCGGCGGTCGCCCGAAACACCACAGTGAGGGGCGCTAAGGCAAAGCGACAACCGGCGGCTCTTGCCCGAGAACTTCGAGCGAACTTCGGGGGCTTTCGCCTAAGCGTGTTCGGGTTGCCAAAGTAAAACAAAAGGCGACTTCGGAGGTTATCCTCCCGCGAGCGAGGAGGACACGAGTCCACGAGGCTCTTGAGCGAGCCGGAAACCGTAAAGTCGCGCCTTTGGAATATGAGGTCGGTCCGCCCGGTGACCACATCGAACAGCTCGAGCTTGACCTCCCCGGACCGCCCGCTATCAACTCACCGAGCACTTTTCGGTTTCGCCAACGAGGTAAAACCAAGTCGAGCTCACCCCCTTTACACGGCCTCGTGCTATAAGCGGGAAAGCGAACACCACGATAGCCTATAATAGCCTCCACGCGGACCTCGCCCCCAGCGGAGCCTCGGGGACTACACCCGCGCAGGTTCGCCGAGCACACTGCGGGGATCACCAGCATCACCGAGACGAAACCCAAAGCAAAGGGAGAGACCGCGAGGGGCGCAATGCAGGTCGAACGGCGAAAGACGCCGAACTAAGCCGAGCCCCTCCGCGCCGAGGTATTCGGAGGACTGGGAACACTATCGACAAGATTGTCCCCGCTTCCCGTCACAACCTCGGGTCCGAACGCCTCCTTCAACGAGCCGAGACCTCGCGACTAACTTCTGGTCGAGACCTCGGCCACTACAGGACAAAAGTGGTACCCTAACCCATACGCTTTCATTGTTCATAAAGCATACATACATATAGGCACGAGTGCATGAACCCGATAAAGGAAATACACAAACGAAAGGGTACGTAAGAGGCTCATCTACAACACGGCTTCCCGCGGCGACGGCGTCCCACGGCCTCACCGAGCCTCGCAGCCTCGCTGCGCCGAGGCTCTTGCGGTCCTTGTCGAGCTCGAGCTTGGTGACGGCGACCTTGGGGGGTGGATGCCCACGTTGGCGGTGGAGCCGTTCACCTCTCTCGCCCCTTGCGGTCCTTGTCAAGCTCTGAGCTTGGTCGAAGACCCGCCGGGGCAGGCAGCCGCCGCTCCCGGGACTCGGCGGCTACTCTTCACGGCAGGCGTCGACGCCGATGTTGGCCAACACCACCGCTCCGCAGCGATCTTCGAACTCCCCCTCGACGCCCACCAAGGCTCGCCACCGAGTCTCCATCATCCGCAAACCACGGATCCTCGCAGTCGGGCGCCGGGCCGCGCACGACGCCTCCGCAGAGCCGTCACCGCTCCCGGGACGGCGCCGCAGCAAGAACTGCACGGAGCCGCTCCCGTAGCCGATCCGGCCTCTTCCGTAGCTCGCTGACGGAATTACAGGGGAGGATCGAGCGGACATCAACCCAAAAGACCAAACCGGAAGGGGGGAGACGCACCACCCGCGGGCGTCGGCCGGCTCGCTCGCGACCGCCGCGCCGCGAGCGCCCGCCCAGCCGCCCGATGAGCCGCCGCATCTCCCGACCGGGCCGGCGCAGCCCGAGTCCGGGAGGCGGAGCCGGCGATCACCGCCCCGGCGGAGGCGCAGCGCGCCGCGCCGGGTGAGAAGGTATGGCTCCTCGCGAGTCGCCTACGCCGACATGCTGCGCCGGAAGACGATCCTCCCTCCCGCTGCCGGCTTCCTCCTCCCGCCTCCCACACTCAAGATCTCGACCCTCCATCCGCCGAGCGAAGGTGGCTCCGAGGGAGGAGAAGAGTGGAAGAAGAACAATGCCACCTCCACGACCGAGCCATTGTATTTATAGCCGTGGCCGACGGTTCACCTCCCCACGCTGAGGCGCCGCCCCCGCTTCCCCCACACGATCTCCACCCACGATGCACGGTCGCGAGGAACCCGCCGCCAATGATCGGCGACTCATGAATCGCGACAATCAAGCACGCGGTCGCCCGCGTTAACCAATCGAAAAAGACAAAACGGCCGGATGGCGTTTCGGTTCCCAAAGGGCGTCACAAGGCCGCCGCCGCGACCACACGCCGGCTCATTGGAAAATCCACTAAGGGAGGCGGGCTCTCCCGATGGCTTCGGGGACTCGGCAGTAGCGGGTGCGAGCACTCATACCTCGAGGTCGATCGACGGCCCGATCCGGGAGGAAGGCGAGCTCGGGGATCGACCTCCGAAGACAACAGGTCGAAGGGCTCACAACAAACACAAAAAAGCCTCCGCGGGCTCACGCCTCTCCGGGCCTCGGGGAAACTACACCCGGGGTGCTTCCGCACCCACGCGACGGAACATGACTCTCAACCCCTGCTCCAAATGGCGCAAAAAGCGGGAGCATTTGAGAGAGACCTCCTCTCTCTCCCAAACGCTCGGGGGGCTCTTTGTGGGGATCAATATTTTGGATGACCCCAATCCGTCAATCAAGACCCTCGACATCATGTCTCGGATGATTCTAACCAAGGACCTCTCCTCCACCCATGGTCGCCCAACGGCGGGTTACACGGCGCGACGAGCTCTTTCACAAGCGCAGACCTCTTTCCGCCCGCCGAGGTCTCCGTCGTCGACTTCGAACGCTGCATTTCGAGCTCCTCGCGAGACCTCTTTCCGCTCGCCGAGGTCCCCGGCGACGGCCTTCAGTTTGTGCGCTAGAGCTCTCCACGCGACCTCTCCGATTCGCCGAGCTCGAGCGCTCGAGCCAACCGCCCTCAACAAACGCCCCCGTCCCACGACTCGCCCCCCAGGCGCTCAGCGGAAGACCGCAGCGCCGTGAGTTGGCCAACCACTCCCCGACAGCACCCCGAGGCCAGCGCGGAGGCATGGGGCGAAAGACAGCCCGTGCCGCCCGCCCATGCCCTGATGACTCCAACGTGCGCCCACGCGACGCCGCGGTACAGCGACGTCGCGCGATACCTCATCCACGGCATGGGGCACCCCCACGCCCGGCCGGGACCGATTCCAACCACGATTGGGGGTCGGTGTGACCCTTTACCGCCACCTGACCGGGATTCGCGTGCAGCGGCGACCAATTTTGGCGCCCAAGGCCGTCAAGAGCTCAAGAGAGGGCCTGGCCAACCAAAGAGCTCGATCCAGAGCTCGATCGCCGAGATCCTGTCAACTCGGCAACTCCGCCATCATGACCGGAGACGACACTACCCGTGACGCCATCGCCGCAACATGGGCACCCCCATACCGAAGGGACAGCTTCCAACTACTGGTCAAGGGCGAGGCGACGATGACCACCGCCCATGCCCCGACCGCCGCCATGTACGGCGACGACCAGTTCAAAGCATCCAAGGCCGCCGAGAGCTCGAGGTAGCTATTGGCCAACCCACGAGCTTCGCTCGAAGAGCTCTTCGCCCCGACAAGCACACAAGATCATATTGTTCCACCTACCCCCGCCCCAACTCGGAGAGCTCACATGTTCTATCCCCCTTGCTACTATAAAAGGAGGGGTAGGGTCTTGATTAGGGCAAGCAAGAAAAAAAAGAAGAAGAACAACGCACCCGGCTCTTCGCACCTGCATCCTCACTCTCATATTGGCACTTGCCTCAATCATAGAGACTTGGGAGCCCGCTCCCCTCTCGCTCCGCTTGTACGCGCCCAGTGCACGAGCATTTGAGCTCGGATAGTGAACACCTTTGGACTAGGGGAGCCCGACTTTGCCCGAACCAAGTATAAATCCCGTGTCATTGTCTCCGAGCTAGGCCATTCGAGTCCGCACTAGCCACCATTCTTGTGACGGTGGTATTAGACCACGACAAAAGTATACATATATATTTTTTAATAAATATTTTTATAGAAAAGAGAAGTCAAAGTTGTGCTTTGGAGATCGTATCCTTGTCCTAAACGTCTTTCTTTTCAAGTATGGAGGGAGTAGATGCGTAGTCAAATGAAGAGATGACTACGTCCCCATCGCATATCAAATGCGTCTGCCGGCCCGCCAATGGGGTGTTGTATGTTGACTTTCAAAATAAATAGATATATATAGCATTGCCATCATTGTTGTCATTCACGAGCCCGCCGTTTCTAATTGTCGTAGCAACCACTAACAACATCAAAAGTAGCACTATCTTTGGAGTACAAATTAAGTGGTCCTCGCCGTTGCACTTGTGCAATAAGATGAAGTTAACCAGGTGAAAGCGTTTGATAGTTTTTTTTTCAAATTATCTTTAGGTTTAATCATAGAATATATGTACGTATATATATTCATAGTGTACTTATCTTATGTCACAAATATTAATAATATTGTGAAAATTAAGGAAGTGTGAATCAATCCAAAGCGATTAAGATTTCCATCCTTTGGAGACAAACGATCCACGGCCGCGACGGGGGGAGGGCGGCGGTGACACCACCCCGGCGCGCCCTAGGGGCGTCTGGCCGGGGCGAGAGAGGCGGCCGGCGGTGTGTGGCGAGGGGGGCGGGGAATAGGCGGGGGAGAAGGGGGTGGCGGCGGGGTAGGAGCACGGAAAATATTTCTTTATTGCTTGTCCCTAAGAGATTACATCCTCCTTGCTTATAGGCTTCCTATGAGACTTGTATATCAAGCAATCTCTAAAGATTTCCTTATAGATTGGAATACCTTTTACAAACAAGTCCTTATTCTTATCCTAATAGGAGACTTCCTTATAAGTGTAAATATCTCCTTCACACCAAAAAGTCCTAATCTTATCCTAACTTGAACTCTTCCCTTAATTACAAGAAAGCGCGGAATGGCGGCAAGAGGGAGACAGCGTCGGGCTAAGGGGCGCCCCGGTCGTGGGCCCCTAGGGCCGGCTCCCTCGGACCCACCACACGGGGTGTGACATCCCCCCACCCACCTTCGCCAACCGCGTCCTCATCTTTGGATAAATGTCCATTATGTGACACCGGGAGCAATCTCACGGAGTACACGGCACGATGAGCTCGGCAGCGTAGGATCAATCTCCCATGCACCGGGTTGCCAAGGATCATGTTCTCTTTGGTTCGGATCGGTGCGAACTCAATGAAGTAGTGTGTTGGTATATCTTATAGCATAAAAATAATAGACTTTTAAAAGCTGAAATAAAGGCTTAAAATGAATATCAACATAGTTTAGGGGCTTGACTAACACAAATAGTATGGCTTATCGATCCTATAACCACTCACACCCTCTATGGTTTCACGAGTGTAAAATCAAATGCCCCTATGGTTATACCTTTGCTTTGAGCCCATTTGATCTTCAAACTCCACCAAGGTTGAACATTTGGTCACCATTTGGATCACCTTCGATCCATCCATCACGACCACCATCTTCCAACTTTGGCACGACCAATCTTCATCCTAGTTAAACACTTATCATCATTGAGATTAGTCCTTAGGTGTCACTAATTATCCAAAACCAAACTAGAGATCTTGGGCGCGTTTGCGGCCTTGGGGGCGCCTTGGCGTCCGTCTTTGCGCGCATGAAGCATGGCGGCCAGCGTTGTCTCAACTCGCTACTAGGCTGTGGTTTCCCACTTGCGGTCTTGGCGTCCTCCTTGTAGGCTTTGAGGAAGTTACGTTTTTGGAAAAGTTGAGAGTTACGTGCGGACGTCTCCATGGCCGACTTCATGTCCTTCTCCGGTCGAGGATTATCTTACGCTTGTGTTCCTCACAGGATCGATATCGGAGAGGATAGAGACCTGGTCGGCGAGCATGTCTAGGCGCTTGGTGATTGTGGTCAGCGCGGAGAGGTCTTGCAACAACTTCTTTGAAGCAGCGTCGGATGGTGGTGGGTGGATCAAAGTGGCCTCGGATAGCATTTACATCGCGGCCGCGACGGGGGGGGCGGCGACACCCGCCGGCCTGGCGCCCTAGGCGCGGCGGCGGCGGGGGGGGTGGCGGTGCTGGCGGCATGCTGTAGGTAGGGCGGGCATGCGGAGGAGGGGGTGGCGGCCAAAAGGCGGGGAGGGGGGAAAGTATTTCTTTATTGCTTGTCCCTAAGAGATTACATCCTCTTTGCTTATCTAACCCTCCTATGGGACTTATATCTCAAGCAATCTCTAAAAGTTTCCTTATAGATTGGAATACCTTTTACAAGCAAGTCCTATTGTTGTCCTAATAGAAGACTTACTTATAAGTGGAAAAATATCTCATTCACACAAAGGTCCTGATCTTATCCTAAAAGCGAACTCTTACTTTAATTACCAAAGAAACTGCGGAAGGGCGGCGACGACGGAAGGGGCAGCGCGCCCGGGCCCAGGCGCTCCCTTGTCGGCCCCTCTGGGCCCCACCGCTGGGGTGTGACACAAAATTTATTTATAAAAGACAGATTGGACAACAACAACCTTGCAAGGACTGATTGTTAGACAAAAGCATTATTTGCGTTATACATACTCCACTAAACACAGACTCAACATGACGGAGTCCAACACACAAGGCATTTGTTTGCGTACTAATAAGTTGTGAATTCAAGCAGAACTCTCTATTTTTTATCTTAATTATGCAACTCATTTATTTTTTTTATCTGTAGTCAAATGAGGAGAGTCATATGTCCATCACAATTTCAAGTACGTGCCGGCCGAGCCAATCAGGTGTTGTTTGCATGACTGGAATTAAATAGATATAAGATTTTTGTCAAAAAAATAGATATAAGATATGTAACATTGCCATCGCTATTTTCATTAATGAGCCTGTCCGTTTCTAATTGCTGCAGCAACCACTAACAACAGCAAAAGTAGCACCAAGCACAAATTAAGTTGTCGCGGCCGTTGAAGTTGTGCAACAAGATGAAGTGACCAGGTCGAAGGTTTGATAGTTTCTTTCTCCCAGTAAATGTAATGACCGTGACGTACGTGCATGTTTGCTAGTAAATGTAATGACCGTGACGTACGTGCATGTTTGCCAGTAAATGTAATGTGGATTATAGATTGGACCAAAAGGTGATCCCTTTATCCAAAGAAAATGTATTTCTTGTTTTGAGAATTAAATTTTTTAGGTTTAATCATAGAATATATTAGGTGGATTCCGCGTGTTGCCGCGGGTATGAAGAAAAAGAAATCTATAAGTTAGAATCTTACCATTAGTGGGGTCCACCTATAATTTTATAGCAATATATCCATATGAGATCTTGTTTTGAAAATTTTATTAAAGAAATTCAATGGTGTAATCAGAATTTAATTTGGTTGTTGGTTTCTAAGTTATAATATTTTTAGTTAGTTCAAATAGTGGGGGGCCGCTAGATGTCATGGTTTTAGTGGGCTCTTTGAGGTGACATGCTCGCATGTCGAGATAACTCTTTAGTGGAGGTTCTCTATATAGGTGTAGTAGATGTGTGTATATATATTTTCACAATATACCTATAATTTTATGAACCCAATGAAAATTAAGGAAGTGAGACTCAATCCAAATTAAGATTTGCATCCTTTTTTTTTAGAGTTCAAAGATTTGCATCCTTTGGGAATGGAGTGGTACAATTTTGTATGTAATAAACAATTGATCAACTTTACTTATATATAAAAGATAAATTAGACAACAATGACCTTCCAACCATTCATAGTTAGGCAAAGCTAATGCAAATGGTTGGCATACAAACAGGGACTCAACAGTCAACATGACGGAGTCTATCCCAACGGCATATATCTGCAGTCAATTAAGGTCCCGCCGGCCGGGCCAGTCGCGTGTCGTATGCATGACATTGAAATTGACCAAATGGATTCCTTGGCCGGCCGGCCGGCCGATCGGAAGTATAGTGTTCTTATCTTATATATATAGATGATCTTATACAAATATTTGGAGAAGTTATACTACGAAGTGACTATATGGTATGGTATAAGGGAAGAAGGTCACATGAGCCAGTCGCGTGTCGTATGCCTTGTTGTCCCCCACGTTAAGCCATGGTGGAGGTGTACGTAAATTGTCACAGTACATGAGGTTGCTGGCAGACCAGTCGGTGGCCTCTTGATCCATCTCACACTAGTTCTGGCTCTAACTCATGTACATGTATGAAATCACCTGTTCATGGCATAGCTGTATTAGGATGTATATGCTCCCCTTAGTATTCTTTTAATCCTTTTCTTAGTCTTTACCCATGAGAGATGCTCATTGGTGTGTGTGTCCACTATCTTGAAATATATTGTTTATCCCTATATGGTCAATTGGTCCATTATGCATGCATAATATCTTGGTCATAATCCATGCTAGACTCTTATATACCATGTCTTTCTTTGAAAAAAATAAATAAATAATGATACTCTGAATAGTTCCAGGTGAAAAAAAATATAAATAATAATACTCTGAATAGTTCTAAGTGAAATGCTATGATGATAGATCTATGCACTTATGGATATTCTTCTATAAACATTATGAACTATGGTTTGGTGTTTCTTAGTATCGTTGCCAGGATACACCAATTCTTCGTAGTGATGCTAAGAAATGCCAACATACACCAATATTGAAGGGTGTTTCAACTGCTCCGCTTTATATGTTTTAGCCAAATGGTTTTAATTCCATAAACTCAGTTTGAGAAAAAAAAAATATGGAGTTATGAGAACACTGAAGCGTGCTCCACAAACTCAGGGTTTTTGTGAAGCTGCTCCACAGTGAAGTTTGTGGAGCAGAGTTCGTAGAGCATTCTCAAACAACTCCTAAGTATTCACACATATTTCTTCTACCGATACAAAATTTCACAAATGGAAGGTACCTATAAAAGTTTGCTCTATTTTTAGCGCTAACTTTTTCTGCTTTTCAAAAAAAAAAAAAAAAAAAAAAAAAAAAAAAAACTCTAGGGATGTTTGACTTAGTCACCTGCCCTTAAAAATTGATTTTCGGTGTTACTCGCAGGGTCGCCTTTGTAAATGTGCCTCATTTCTAAATTATATAAGATTTTGACCGTGTGTCCAAAAATAAGAATCGTGGACATCTCCTTCTCTCTCGTCCAGAGCATTATACACGACACTGCGTGACACACCTCTTGGACCACTGATATGTACTGTAGGAATGTAATCGGACATTACTTGGGCCTTGTTTAATTGGCAAAAAATTGTAACCCAATGTCAGAAAATTAGAATTTGGACACTGTAGCATATTTCGTTTTGTTTATGGTAAATATTATCCTATTATGGAGTAACTAGACTCAAAAGAATAGACATCTAAATTGTGTAATTAATTATTTTTTTTATCTACATTTCATACTCGAACATATGTATTTTCGTGTATTTAATGTGATGTGATGGAGAGAGTAGAAAAACTTGAAAATTGGGTTACAAATTTTTGCCAACTAAACAAGGCCGGCAGTAGATTTGACCAACCTCTTCCTAAAAACTAATATGCAGTTGCTGTCAGTATATCTCACATTGCCTACTGTATGTCTTGTCCTGTACTGTAGTATTACACAGATATATATAGTAGATCTATGGCTTGTGGTTTGCTTATAAATGGGAGAGTATATTGTGCAGGCTCACGGCAACCAGGCAAAGCTCGCAACTCGAATTCCGGCCTTAGTTCCTTCCATGCCTTATAATCACAGGACAACCAGCGTCGTTGATATCATCCTCTGGCGCGCTATACCGGCCGGCGGGCGACGAGAAGACGATGAGGAAGATGGCGTGCGTGACTGGAGGGAGCGGGTACATCGCCTCCGCGCTCATCAAGGTGCTGCTGGAGAAGGGCTACGCCGTGAAGACGACGGTCAGGAACCCCGGTTCGTTCGCTTGATCGCTTCTTACTTCTATCAATGTATATTTATTCTATCCCAAATTAAGTAAACCTTTGATGAAGGGCTGAACCACTTGCAGATGACACGGTGAAGAACTCCCACCTCAAGGACTTGAAGGCTATAGGTCCCTTGGAGGTATTCCGCGCCGACTTGGATGAACAAGGCAGCTTCGACGAGGCCGTTGCAGGCTGCGACTACGCCTTCCTCGTTGCCGCTCCGGCGATTGCCCATCAAATGATCCTGAGGTACATTATTCTGACTTTTTTTCTTGTTGTTGTTGATTCGTCAAACAATAGCTAACTAGCTGCCAAGCCTCCCTTTTCTATTAAAGGCGGTTCAACTAGCACACCGTCTCTAACATCATCGGAGACGGTTCAGGGGCGGTTCCATTAAGTAATCCACCTCTAAAATGTGTCCATTTCATTAAGAGAACTGCCACTGAAAATATGCTATTTTTTCAGGACAGTTGCCATATGCCAACCGTCTCTAAAAATAAGTGATTTTTAGTGCTGGTTTTATTAAGTCAACTGCCACTGGACGGTCCTATTGTCCTTGAAAAGAGGTGCACCAGGAATAAAATTCTTATCTTTTTTAACATAAAGGTGGATAAAGACAAAACTTATATCAAAGTTGTAGATCTCAACAAAATCTAAAACTTTGTAGTCGATTTATTTTATCATTTAGGGTTCCAAATATATAATCAAGTCTCAGATTATGAATTTCATTTTTTTATTTTTTTTCAAATGACCTTAGATAGAGAAATGTCCTATATGAAAGTTATAGAGCTCAACGAGATATAAAATTTTGTAGTTGAAAGTTTTCTCATTTAAGATTTTTTATGAGTTAAAATATTGATTACAAGATTTATGCATGTTAGTATAAATCGATAGCATCGTAGAACTATTCATAAGTGATATTGTGGTATAGTTGTTGGGAGTGAAACTTGGGAGGAAGAGGTTGTAGATTCAAATCCTGATGTTTACACTTGCAGCTGGTCATTTTTAATCCTATTTTGTTGGACTCTAAATGATTTTATAAAAAAGGTAAAAAGTTATTTTAGGGAGGATGCTTTTTTTTTTTTTTTGTGCATCACGGAGTTTCTCATAAACAAGGTTACAATCGGCAATGGCTAGTTCCACCAACCATTGGGGAAACTCGTCGAGCCAAAAAAAAAAAAAAAGGAGCGTTCGGTGGCCAGAACCCACTAAGCACAATGATCAGCCACCCAATTGGCTTTCCCTATACACCCAAACAGAGTTGAAGTTTCTAAAACTCTTCCCTAATTCCGTGATATCAAAACACAGGCCACCAATAGCAGTTATTGTTCCCAGGTTATTTTGTAGGAGGTTCTGAAGTTGAAGATTGTCCACCTCCAGAATAACTTGGTCACAGCCGATCTCCGCTGCCAGCTCAAGGGCTTCCTTCGCCGCCATAGCTTCTGCTATTAGGGCATCCGACACATCATCCAACCACTGTGCCACTACCACTAAGATCTCCTCGAGTGGTCACGAATGACTACTCCAGCTCTTCCCATACACGTCAAAGGATCGAAACCAGCGTCTGTGTTAATTTTGCCATCCATCCACTGGCCTCCCCCCACTTCATCTTCTTTCTCTGCTTAGACTCTTGTTTTGGCATTTTGAGCGTCGCCAACTCCTCCATGAGAGTGGCAATATATCGAGCCATCGCCCCTGGCTCCCACGATCGGCAATCGTTACACCAAGCATTCCTGCCGGTCCAAAGAGCCCAGGCTCCACAAATGAAATGCTCCACCGCCTTGACTGAACCGACCCCATCCTGAACAACATCTGTCGTCCATGAGCAGGGATGTAGGATAGGAGCCTTTACACCAAGCAACTACTTCACCTCCTCCCAAACTCTTCTCGCCACTATGCATTCGAAGACCACATGGAATATGGACTCATGTGGATCCCAGCAAACCTCACAAAGTGACTCTCGGCCACATGCCGCCACTTCAGCTCATCCTTTGCAGGAAGCGAGTTGTCGAGCTCTCGCCACCAAAACATGCATACCTTTGATGGGATATTCAATTTCTAGAGCGCCTTCCATGCACTACTAGCTTGAGACAATCAGGTCTCGCTAGAGACTGCCATAGCAGCAGCCATCCGATCTTCTTTCAAGAGTTTATACGCCGATCTAACTGAGTAGTGATTCTTCTTCAGCACCCAAGCCAACACATTTGTCTCCATGCGCAAACTCGGTTTAATATTCATCACCTCCGCCATGTCCAGCTCCACCATGGACTTGCGTAGTTGGCGTATATCCCAAACTCTAGTACTAGGAATGAAGAAATTAGACACCTGGTCGACTGTTGCAGTGTTTAGCCTGACCAATGGTCTGAGATAGGACGCCCAGGAATCTAGTTCACCTCCCATGCATTGATATCACCCGGGCTACTACGATAGATAAGATCTTAAATTAAGCACATTTCTCCCATGCAATATTGCTCTCCACGTCGCCGAACTCCGTTTCTTTTTCGTCATCGAGAGAGAAAGTCGGTTGAATGAAAAATACTTCCCCTTCAGAACCCTAGCACACAACGAGTCTAGTCTCATCAACAGTCTCCATCCTTGTTTTCCTAGCATTGCGATTAAACAGCCCAAAATCTCGAAACCCATACCACCTTGATCCTTGGCCCGTGTTAGCTTCTCCCAATGCAGCCAATGGATTTTGTGATTGTCTAGAGAGCTGCCCCACCAGTAGTTTGTGATCACCGAAGTCAACTTATGGTAGACCACCATTGACAGTTTGAAGCATGACATAGCGTATGTCGGATCGATCGTGCATTAGCATTGATCAAAACTTCTCTAGCTGCACACGGCTTAAGCTCTTTTCTCGCCCACCCACGACACAAAGCCTCGACATGATTTGGAACATAATTAAAGACATCCGCTACACCCCCCTCTCTGCCGCCATCGGCAGGCCCAAATATCGTTCACCAAGGGCCTCATTTGGGATTTGTAAACTATCGAGCACCACGCATTTGCAACTATCTTTACAATTATCATTTGAAGAAATCCGCCGACTTGCTCTTGTTAACCAACTAACGAGATCCTCTATTATCTTTGCTCCAGAATAGTAGCAATATGGTCAACTGCTTTTTTAGAAAGCTTGAGTAAAGATTAAGCAATCATTTGCAAAGAGTAGGTGGAAGACCCAAGGTGCATATCTACCCACCCTCATCCCCCCTTGACACATACGGTGGCCCAATACTTTTCACCATAATAGAAAGACCTTCAGGCGTAGAGTAGGAATAAATATGGTGAAATCGAGTCACCCTATCAGATTCCTCTCGTCAACTTGAAGCTATCTATGAACACCCATTAACCCTTACCGAGAACGATATCGAGGACACACACATCATCACCAAAGAGCACCATGATTCCAAGAAACCCAAAGCTGACATGATCGTCATCAAATAATTCCATTCCACTCTATTGATACGCCTTGGCCTGTCGAGCTTGATAGCCCAAGCTCCCTATTTTCCTTTCTTATTCCTCAAGTAATGGATACACTCATAAGCAATGAGAACATTATCAGTAATCAACCTCCCTGGAACAAATCACTTTGCTCTTCCAAGATAATATCATCCAAAATACATCTCAATCGATTAGCCATGATTTTAGAGCATATCTTGTATAAAACATTGCATAGGGAAATTGGTCGGTATTGTGATAGATCCTGGGGATTATTTACCTTTGGAATGAGAACCAGAAGGGTTTTATTTACCTCATCAGGAATATCACCACCACTCAAGAACCGCAGCACTCCACTAACCACACTTGATTTTAGAAGTTGCCAATGTGTTTGGGGGGAAAACGGCATTGAAGCCATCCACTCCTAGAGATTTGTTCGGTGCCATCTGAAACAACGTCCTTTCCACCTCCTCTTCAGTGAACGGCCTTTCTAACAGTGTACACATATCATCTATAACTTTCCTCGGAACATGCTGACAAATCACCTGTGGTTCCAAGTGCACTTGAGCCGTAAACAAGTTTTGATAGAACTCGCATGCAATATGATCCAAGTCCTCTTCTTCCATGAAAGAATTCCCATGTTGGTCACTAAGGACCTTGATCATGTTGGTTCGGTGCCGCGCCGGGCTTTGGCTTGGAAGGACGCCGTGTTATGATCGCAATCCCGAAGCCAAGATATCCTCGCCCTTTGTTTCTCCATCGTTTCTTCTCTAGCGAGCACATTAGAAAGATGCCCCAAAATCTCCCTCTCCTTGGCCATAGGTCCTTTGTAGAGGGTATTATTCCTTTCAGCTTCTAGGTCTGCACGTAGCTCCTTGACCTGTTGTTTTAGGGAGGATGGTTGATCAATCGTCTCTGAAAATTAATTTTTAAAAACCACCTCTGAAAATAACTTGTTTTGATAATCGGTTTTCAGGAATGATTGACCAATCGTCTCTGAAAATTGACTTTTTAGAAACCGCCTCTAAGAATCACTTGTTCTTATAATCGGTGGCATTGTAGTGGGTTTTCGAATCACCTCTAAAAACCGGTTTAACCGGTTGTAGTGGTTTTTCAAATCACCTCTAAACCGATTTAACGGGTTTAAAAGCTTTTATGTACTAGTGGTTAAATCGATTTACTGGCATACTTTCAGAAAGCAGTGATTGAAGCTTCTGCCCGCGGCGCTCTGAACGTCATGAGGTCGTGCCTCAAAGCTGGGACGGTGAAGCGCGTGGTCCTGACCTCGTCGGCGTCGGCGGTCTCCTCCAAGCCACTGCATGGCGACGGCCGCCACGTGCTGTTGGAGGACTCCTGGGCTGATGTGGACTTCCTCACTGCCAACAAGCCTGCTGACTGGGTATGTCAGCCATCCTGATGATAAAAATTTTACCATAGTTTTTTTAAAAAAACAAACCGCCAGGAGAGCTGTCCGCTATATTAAAAAAAGAAGAGATCATCCAACCTCAGCCAAATATTAAAGGCTGTGTACAAGCGTAACAATCACAGCTAGTAAAAGAAGGGAGACACACCTCCCAAAGAAGTCCAATCAAAACAGGAAAGTGGTGTCTCTGGATGAATATAGAGTGCTCCGGTTCAGTGATCATGCATTTGCACCACCTGATGATGCAGGCGTACCCGGTCTCGAGGGTGCTGATGGAGAAGGAGGCGTGCAGGTTTGCCCAGGAGCACGGCATCGATCTCATCACCGTGTGCCCCGTCGTCACCGTCGGCAAGGCCCCAGCAGCCAGGAAAATCCCCGGCAGCGTCCCCGCCTTCCTCTCCTTGATATCCGGTACGACAACTTGTCACTGGTCGGCACACAGTGTAACTTTGCTTTGATCGATCGATGCATATATGGATGGCAGGTGACGAGGCAGCGTTTGGCGCTTTGAAAACCATCGAGATCGGGACCGGCGGCTGCTTGCCGCTGGTCCATCTCAACGACGTCTGCGCCGCCGAGGTGTTCGTCGCCGAGGAGGGCGCCGCAGCGGGGAGGTACATCTGCTGCAGCATCAACGCGACTGTCATTGTCATGGCTCACTACCTGGATCAGTTCCCGCAGTACACCGTCAAAACGGAACTCATGTAAGTATTGAACGAAAGACACTTTGGAGATTAAATCGTTGCCACACTTTGTGCCAGCTTTTTGTACTGCGTTTCTGTGTAGCAGCCACACTCGATCGTGTCAGGAACCACACAGGCGATTGACACCGTGTGATTGTTGTTCATTGCAGCTCCGGATCCGGCGGCGACCTGCTTCTGAAGCCGAGAGTCTGCTTGTCGTCCGCCAAGCTGGTCAGGGAGGGGTTCGATTTCAAGTACAACCTCCCAGAGGAGATATACGACGACATGATTGAGTACGGCAAGGCCATTGGAATCCTACCCAGCCAGCTCGACTGAGACATACACGTACGGCCTCCATGATAAACCGCGCGCAAACTGTACTTTTTGCTTTTTAGCTCTTTTTTAAGTACATCTAAGGACCATAGCAAAAACTAGTATATATATACACGTGAAATGACTTACAGTTCAGCACAGAGGGATGCCAATAATTAAACCCCTCAATTTTAATCAATTATGTTATTAGCTTTGTTTGCTGTGTGTACAGCCCACACCACTTGAACCAGGCATATGGGCTAACATCATCTATGTTGTGTTTGCGCCCACACTACTACTATCATCTTTAATTGAGACGCCCCTACAGTTAGACGCGGAATTTTAAAATAAGACACTGAAAAGTAAAGATTTTGGATAATGGTCACACTCATAAAAGTACTGTGAAAGAAGTATTTAGGATGATAGATCGCACTCATGTACCAGATCTCAACGCAGCAGCATTCATCGCGCGGGCGGCGTTGCGCTAGAAGGCAGCAGCAAATTAATGGGCCAGCTAAGGTCAGGAAAAATATGAAAAAGGGCCCAGCCAATCGACCGGTTCGGTACTTCTGGTCGTACCTTCCATTAGATACGGAGCCCATTAGGATTGTTTATGTGGGCTGGTTCGACGATCCACCTGGCTGACACACTCCCCAACCCCATGGTTTTGTGGACATCAGCAATTTCTCAAAAAAAAAAAAAAAAAAAAAAAAAAAAAAACAGCAATTTAGCATATCGTAGACTCGATCGAGTTAGAAACTCAATCCAAATGCATAAAACCAAATGCAATATGAGCTTTGATTTTGATATATGCTTATATATAAGAAAAAACACTTGCTGGCTCAGCATAGATAACCACGACCAATCAAAATCACATCCGAATGTCCATGGGCAATATGTATGTATTACATCAATAAGCATCCTGTATGCAGTATATTATACTATGAAACAACAAGCACATACTCCATGCAACAGACCAACTACATAGATATATATTGGAGTTCACAAGTGCCGAGATAAACAAGTTTCGAAAATAGAGCTACAAGATTTTTGCTGGACAAGGGGAAAAACTGAAAATGAACATATGCAAACCACTGAATTGGCAGCATACAACAGGAGTACGTGGCTGTACGTGGAAAACGAGAGGCTCCTCACATGCACAATATGGCTTTCTTCTTCTTGAGTGAAAGTGAATTAAAACTAATGTTTTCATGATGAGTGGAACACCATCTCCTGTACGATATCATCAGGCGTTGTCGACCCAGAGCTACTGGTGAGCCGGCCATCACAATGCAAGGAATGTATCTTTTCTCCGACAATCCATGAATAATCTGAACCATTGAAAAACAACATATCGTAGTCAACATCAGAAGAAACACGGGGAAGGAATTGATTTGAGACAGTAAAGTAGCTAGTGAAGATAGGTACTGTACTGCAGCCATCGCGCCTTCATCATCGGTAGCGGTAACCAGGTGCAGAAAGGCTTGGATGGTTCGGATGGTCTTCAGCCATATTCCTTAACGCATCCCGAGCTCTGTCTTTGTAAGGGTTGCGTCGTCCACCACTGAGGCCACAATGAAGGTTCTGGAGCGACGGCAGGTTCTCAAAGCCCAGGTCGGGAATATCTCTCCACTCAGACCACGCTGTCTTAGGGACCTTGAGATCAAGACTTTTGAGACTTGGCATAGCTCCGTGCTCAAATGCCACAAGGGCAGCATGTCCCCTCAACTTCAAGTGTAGCAAGCAAGGGAAAGAACCATCATTGATTACAAATTCCATTCTGCACGCACGGCCCAAATGCAAATCTAGGTGGCAGAGAGCAGGTAACCTCCCAAGGTTTTCCAGATCCTCCTGCTCTAGCTTGAGCACCTTGATCTTTAGGAAGGAGAGGTACGGAACACTTGAGTTTCTAATCCAATCTGGCAGCTTCCGAAAGCAGTAGCTATCAGTTATTGACAAACTACGGAGACTCTGAGGCCCAACCCAGTTATCTAATAAGCCATTGTGATCGCTACCGTCTGGGAAACTGAAGTGTATAGATAGATGCTGGATATTTTGCATCTTGTTTAGAGATTCCACCAGCATACATTCCTGATCGTAAATACATTCCTCTAATGTATCGTCCAAGTAGTCAATATCCAGCACTCTCAGTTTAGTTAAGTGGCCCAGCTGTTGCATAAGCATAATGTCAGTGAAATCTTCAGCAGCCCCATATATAAATATAACCGTGACAGCTCCTCCAGGGATGTTAGACTCCCAATCCCCTCAATCCTTGAATGTTCATCAATGTACAGGCACTTTAACTGTTTTAGCTGTACAATACCGGATGGCAATGAAATGGATCCATTGTTTGAGATGTCCAATACCTGTAGGAATTCTAGGTCCCCTATTTCCTCAGGGAGATGATAAATCTTTGTGGATTTTAGTCCTAGGAATCTCAAGTGAACTAACCTCCCAATGTCCTTAAGGTTGTAACCATGTGAAAGGTCACAATTTTCCAACTGCAGCACACGTACAACTTCAAACCTTGAAAGGGCTGGTATTAGATGTACAGAAGATGAAAACGCAGCCACAGACCTGACTTGCTTCATGCTCACAGTAGCACCATGTGTACCCTCATTTACCTTGCCATTTTGAAGGGATAACCTCCGAACCTTTTGTTGTATAGACGTATGACTTGCATCATTCATTGCGGTAATAAAGTTTTCTTCCCTTGACAAGGAATAGATAATATCAAGCACCACATCATGTACACGGCAAGACGAGACCATCATAGTATCCCTGTCACACATGGGTTGAATCAAACTTCTGTTTATGAGTTCATTGAAATAACTCTCTCCGACTTCAAATAGGCTCTGCTCTTGTTTTCCAGGAATAATAAAACCTTCCGCTATCCACAGCCATATCAAACGTCTTTTGTCGATTTCATAATCTTCTGGAAACAAACTTAAATACAGCAAGCAAGTCCTTATAGGGGATGCCAGATTATAATAGCTAAGCAACAGAACATTTCTCATATTCGCCACATCTGTATTATTCTCCATACCAGTACCAATAGAACTGCAAACCTCATACCATTCCAATTTATTTTTTTCTTTACTAGCCAGCAAACCAGCTATTGTAATAATAGCTAAGGGTACCCCAGCACACTTGGTTAGTATTTTATTGGATACTTCAACTAGCTCCTCATCAGGGCACTTGTCTTGTCCTTCATGGCCAAATATTCTTCCATAAAATAATTTCCTAGAACTGCGACGACAAAGGGGTTTCATCTTGTAAGCACCACCAATTTCTTCAGCCACTCTCAGAATACGTGTAGTTGTGATAATTTTGCATCCAGCATTATTAGGAGGCAAAGCACATCTAATAGGTTCCCAGTCTGAGATATCCCATATGTCGTCAATAACAATTAAATACCTAGACCACAAAAGCCATGTAATCAGAAAACAAAGTTCTTTGACTATGCTACAATTACATTATAGATGGCAATAAATTCCATTTCATAATAATCGTTATGCATACTCCTTCAAAGACACCATATAAATTCATGAGAAAATGGGTGACGATTCTAAGAAAAAGAAAAAACTTATCAATTCTCACACAGTCAGATACCACATTATTCCATAGAACTTTTGTTTGATTCTGTACAACTTAAATCTAACTATTCTAATTGGGGACAAGGGAAAAAAGAGTCATAAGTAACAGAGTTTAGAAATAAGAGTGCAGAGGATGTTAAAGGGTTCAACTAGCTAGAAATTTTAAATAGGATTTCTTTTTTGAAATCAATAGTAGTGCTTTTCAATTGTTCTATGTCAAAACTCAAAAGTTCATAATTATAAATCGATGGCTAGTATCGTTTGATTTGTTCATACATTTTCTCGCCTAAAGGAATTTCTTGAGATCATCAACGATGACATTGATGCTTATATTATTTCTCTTGTCTCAAGATGATACAGTTTTAAAATGCGAACATCTTAATCTATATTGGAACTTCCATTCCATTTTATAAAACAATGTAACTATTCTAAGAGACGATGAGGTGGGCATAGTTGATGCTAGAATCTAGTCAATGTGATAAAAGTTGTGAAACAACAAGAGTGGATAGAAATTTACAGTTTGACTAGAAATTTTCAACAATATTTTACAAAGAGTAGTGGTGCTTGTTCAATAGTACTTTGACGTAAAAGTTCATAATCATAAATTGATCGCTAATATTGTTTTATTTGTTCATACCTCTTCTCCCGAAGGAATTCTCTGAGTTCATCAATGAAATCATTGATGCTTGCATTATTTCTCTTGCCAAGTTGTTCATACCTTTTCTCGGAATGGGGTTCACTAAGCTCACCGACAACTTTATTTTTGCTTTTATTGTATGTCTTGTTAAGTTGATGCAACAAACTGTTGAATAATTTCTCCCAGTCAGGAGTCTGAGAAACCGTCACGAAAGCCCAGCAAACAAATTCTCCTTTAAGATTTTCATACACCACATTAGCCAGAGTTGTCTTTCCCAGACCTCCAAACCCCACAATAGAAACAATCTTGTCTTGCTGCTGCTTGGACACTTCATGGCCTTGTATCAGAATCTCGATTACCTGGTCTCTTGCCTCATCAATTCCAACTAGCTTTGCCACGTCCTCATACCGCACCAATGCACGAGGGTCAACTTTGACAGGCTTATAATCAGTATGGTTATTCTTGGGTTCATACCTGCAGCGCCGCTCATGCACCTCCTGGACTTGCCTCTTGATGTCTCTGATATCAATAGCAGTCTTACGACGGATCTTAGGCCGTGCCAACCACTTGAGGCTCATATCAATGGCCTTCTTGAAGCCATGTTGTTCAAATTTAACCACCTTGTTCCCTGCCTTGCAGCGCACCATGAACGTATCGATTTTGTCCTCTATGTCATAGGACAGCTCTCTCACATCCCTGGCCCAGATCTTGTCCTGTTCATCAACCTTGTCCGCAGGCGTCTTCGAAATCTTCTCAAGGGCAACCTTCATGCTCTCGAGCTCTGCTTTGAGGAAGATGATGCCTCCCTTGACTTCCTTCTGCAGGTTGTATTCGCCGATGAGCAGATCAGCAAGCTTGGGGAGGAGGCTTGGCAGTGCCCCTGCCACGATCTCCATGGTGGATCTTTCTCCCTGCAGTGTAATATGAGTAGGAAGTCTGCTCATATATGCTGTCTGAGCTAGATTATGACAAAAAAAAATGCTGGCCTGTAGTACGTAGCTCTTGGGATCGGATCTGATCAACAAATGAAGTGTAGATGCATGACAGAACAGTAGAACATACCAGAGCTGGACTCACTGGTTGTTGTGAGTTGTGACTTGCGAGCAAAAATTGAGGTGCAGCTCGATAGTTGCCCACTCGTGGCTCCGCTTGCTGCTGGACGGAGCTGCCGCTGAGACGGGGTGTGCCACTTGATTTGAAGATGCTGCGCTGCCTCACAACTGCTGAACTCGTTGTGTCTTGGCCATAGACCAGGTCTATATTAGCTAGAGCGCAGGCAACCAGGGGATATAGCTAAGAGACAAGCAATTAGGATCAAACAAAGAGAGAGGCCAAACTAGTGAGGTGGGTGTGTATACTTGACCAATGAGCAGTTGTGTTTAATTTATTATCTCCTTCCTAATTTCTTATCTTAGCCAATCCCACAAGAGGCTGAAAGCATGTATTAGATCAAACAAAGATTCACTTTATTAACAATAGAAGGAGACAACTAGGAGGGAGTTGATAATTGTCTGGTTGGAAGCAGCTAAGCAAGTGGTGTGAAAAAACATCTATGGTAGCCCACCACCGAAAATGACATTTACTTACTACGTTGGCGCGCATTCCTCATGGTGGATGTGACAAATATAGAAATGGCTTAGTATATACTAACGTATGGGCTTTCAACAACATCTATGTGAAAACCCGATCACATGAAATGTATTAGTCAAAGATAACTCTCCATGCTGTGAGCACAACTGCCCGAAAGAGACTGAAGGCGTATGTCATGGATTAGATCAAACAAAGATAAAATTGATTAACGATAAAAGAAATAGATTAGGACGGAGTTGATAATTGTCAGGTTGGGAGCAGCTGAGCAGTACGTGGTGCCAAGACATCTATGGTTGACCACCACCGATAATGACATTTACTTACTATATGTTGGCGCATCCCTCTTGGTGGATATGGCAAACATAGAAATATATGGCATGTTATATATATGGGTTAGCTTTCAACATCTATGTGAAAACCCAATCACTTGAATGGACCTGCAGCCTCTAGGTGGACGAGGAGGAGCAAAGCTAGCTATAGCAGATTCTTGTGTGGTTGCATGGTGCAGTGAGTGTATTTTCGTGATTTGGAGTTTAATGATGGTGCTTAACCTAGCTTCGTAGATAGAGATAAACTAATTAATATATGATCTTGTGTATTACGAAGCACCAATATATATAGTAGAGAGCTGCGGCTCTGCACAAATAAAATTTGGCGATGCAAGTTGATCGAGCTCCTCGATCGACAGCTAAGAGAAGCTATTGCCGCAGATAGCTCAAACTAAGACATTTAGCTGATTTTGCAGAAATCAGATAAAAGTATAGAACTTTGGCATAACAATTATTATTGATCCATAACTAATTCTCTGATGAGACCTTCAGATATACCATCAAACATCACCATCAGTACCATCAGAGCATCAAACTTAATAAAATACTAGCAGATTCACAACCATCTGACATTCAGACATCAGTAAAACTAGAACCGAGACACGGACGGACACTGGTGGACGGGGCATGCTGGTTGCACACACCTTGAAACACGGTCTCCATGGAGTTGAGGATGCCAAAGAGCTAGTCCTCGGCGGCCTCGTTGCTCCCGCCGTCAGTGGCCACCGCGGGCTGGCTCCACGGAGAGTCCGCGATGGTGTAGATGAACACCTCGACGCGGTCGAGCAGGTCACGGCATCGGCGGGAGTGGAGGCCGAGCGCAGCTGCAGCCGCAGCCGCAGCCGCCGCCGCCGCCATCTCGCAGAGGAGTCAGAGAAGAGGCTGCCGTTTTGGACCTTGGTGGGCTTCTGTCTCGGTTCTGCGCGTTCATGAGTGAGCTGCCGTTTTGGACCTTGGTGGGCTTCTGTTTCGTGGGCTGCGACCATTATCTGGGCCAGTCAAAGCGTTTAGCTGAAGCTAAATGGGCCACTAATTAGCGGCTATCTCCTGTAAGCTATTAGCGGCAGCGATTTTTGGCGTTAAAGGTTGTTTCTCCTACCTAGCTGCTTAGCTGTACTCTTCTCCAGCAGCTACCTATAGCAGGAGATTTTAAACTAGGAAATTCTTAATATTATTATTTTATAAACTCTTTCACATCTTATCTTATAAGGTACTAGAGCAAATAAAGGTCACGGTTAATCCACCTCCACGAGCATGCTGTGTCGTCCATGCTTAGGACAACACGAAGGTGCAGGAGCGACGGCAGGTTCTCAAAGCCAAAGTTGGGAATTTCTGTCCACTCAGACCACAGGGACTTCAATATTAAGACTTTTGAGCACTGGCATAGCTCCTTGCTCAAAGACCACAGGTTCACAAGATCCCCACAACATGAAGTGTAGCAGGCAAGGGAACAAACCAGCACTGATAGAGATTTTAGAAAGTCACTTGGGAGAAGACATATTTAGGTCGCGGAGAGCAGGTAACGTCCCAAGGATCTCGATATCCTCCTGATGTAGCTGCTTCACGACCATATCTAGGAAGGAGAGGTTCAGCCTCAAGAACAAGTAGCAATCTATTTCCAAACTATGGCCATGAGGGTATATGGGTCTATACCCCCACAGCTAGTCCCCTAGCATGCGGTATCCTATTGGTAACGCCATCTTGTACACCTCTGTCCGATGTGGAGCAACGCTGCGACCAGTCGGGAGAGCGTCGTCCGACTAGTGAAGAGTAACGCCGACCAGTCGGGAGAGCGTCGTCCGACTAGCATAGTTGTTGCTCCGACCACCATTAGAGCTAGCTTGAGGTTTGCTTGCTGGATGTTGGGTGCTCCAGAAAAGAAAAAAGTTTTCACCACTAGCGTGTATCCACGTAGTGAAAAAAGAGAATAAATATCGTCATCAGATGACATGTATCCATAATATTTAGCATCGAACCATTGGTTGCTATATGTGTGTAAATGGCGTTGAACGGTCGGTCGCTATATCTTTCGTGTTACGTTGAACGGTCGGTCGCTATAGTAAGGTCGGACGCTATAACTACCGGCGAAGTCGGACACTATATATCTATAGCGACCGACCGTAGGTCGCTATCTCTTGGCTTATAGCGACCATCGGTAGGGACGCTATAGATGGGTT